>BRXZ01000424.1:0-11541 GCA_030267625.1 Triparma retinervis
CCGCCCGCTCGCCGCCCGCTCGCCGCAGGTTCCGGCTACCTCGCCGCCTCCCCCACGACGTTTTTCAACTTCGGAGGCCCTGGCTCTGGTATGCACCTGGCCGACTCCACCAAGACCCCGAAGTGGCCGCTCTCCTCGCACTACCGCTTCTGCCTCTGGGTCCGCGCCGAGCGCTTCTCCTCCACCTCCCCTATAACCCTCCTCGAGGTGTCCTCCTCTGGGGGAGGTTACGTAAAGGTGGGACTGGAGGTCGAGAGCAGCGACGGGGCCACACTTTGGGTGGAGGAGGGTGAGGATGGGGGGAAGAAGGAGGGCACCTCCTCCTCCTCCTCCTCGAGGACCAAGGTAAGCCCCCAGTCGAGCGCACGCAGACCCCCCCCCCTCCTCCTCACCCCCCCCCCCCCCCCCCCCCCCCCCCCCCCCCCCCCCCCCCCCCCCCCCCTTCCCCTCCTCAGGTCAAATGTCCCCCATCTTCATCCTCTCCTCCCCAATCTCCCCCCAGTCCGTGACGTCCATAATGACCTCAACCTCAAACTCCACCTCCTTCCACGCCCCCCTCGACACCACCTCCAACGCCGACACCCTCAACTCCTTCGCCATGGTATACGACCCCTCGCGGACCTCGAGCGAGAGGAGGGAGGCGGACCTGGCGCTGGACATGCACGGGGGGGTCAACTTGAAGCTGAGTCCGAACACGCAGGCGTGGGTGCTGAGCAAGGCGAAGGATGTCATCAACTCGATTGGAGGTGAGAATGCGGGCAAGGCCAGAAAGGCGGAAGGAAGGTTGGCTGATCATTCAAACCCCTAACACGGCGCCTTTCTCGCTCGCCCCGCCTCCAGGCATCCAGACCCTCCTCCCTCTCTTCAAGACCCTCTCAACGTCCAAGTACGACCCCTCCGCCTTAGCCTCCGTCGAGCCCATAATCCCCACCCTCTTCTTCCTCCTCGCCTCCTTCCTCCGCGCCTCCCCGATAAACCAGGCCTCCCTCTACAACGCGGGCGGGGTGCAGATCATAGAGGCCGCGCTATCTGAGGCGAGATGCGACGACCACATGCTTGTTTGCCGCTACGATAGGTGAGAGTTTTCAACTAATGCAAATTAGGCTGGCCGCACAAACAAACCATTCACCAACTACACAATTTTCCCTCCCACCCGCTACTCGCTTCGCTCGCCGCAATCACCGCACTCGCCGCACTCACCACACTCGCCACGCTCGCCGCACTCACCACACTCGTCACACTCGCCACACTCGCCAAACCCTTCCTTAGATCAAAGGCTACCAACCTCGTGGACTCCCTCATGGACCTGCGTTCCGCAGTGACCTCCCACCCTGCTCTCGAATCCCTCATCTTCTCCCGCCTCCTCTTCAACATCCCTCTCTGGCTCTCCCCCACCTCCTCCTCCACCTCCTCCCCCCGCAACCTCCCGGGGGTGGCCCTCCACGCCGCTCTCCTCCCCATCCTCTCCGCCCTCTGCCAGCAGGAGCCCTCCAAGGTCCACGATTTCGTCACCACCGAGTGCCTCATTAAATACTTTGAAATTTCTCTCACCCTGCCTTCGGTCCCGACCCCTGACCCCCCCCCGAAGCTGTTCACGAGATCGGCGAAGGTGAGAGAGAAAACACACACCAAAACGAAATTATAACCACTAACATTACCCCCTCTCCGCGACTCACTTCGCTCGCCGCCGCAGGCCAAACTCCCTCCCCAATCCCCCCCCACTGCGACAGAGAAGGCCCACATTTCATCCATCCTCCTTGGCATGGCGATAACCTCCATCAAGGTCCAGGCGTCTCCGGAGGATATATCTCCCCTCCTTAACTTCATCAGCTTCAACCTCGACAAGGAATCCGAGATTGCAACTGACATCCTTGAGGTGAGATTGGCATTAGGACCCCCATTGCTCCTCTCATCACCCCCCCACACCTCACTCCCCCAATTTCCCCCCTCGCAGAGCAACCCCAACCCCTTTGATCCCCCCGACGTTAACGTCCGGACCCCTGGGTCTCCCCGGCATGACACATACGTCGCCACTAAAAACGCCCTCCTCGGCTTCCTATACCTCCTAAAGCTTCCCTCCCCCCCCCCCTCCCTCTTCTCCTCCATCGAAACCATCTTCGCCAAATCGCAGTCTACCATAATATCATGGCTTCTCACCTCCCTCATAAATTCCTACGACGACACAATCAGGGGCATCGGCATCCGAATTCTCACTACTTACGTCGACAGGTACCAATCAATGTCGGCCATTCAAATCCCTCACGGGCTTCTTGGTGGAGACAGGTGAGAGGAACAAAAATAACCGCGCCGCGACGTCCTTACCAACTAACGCAAACACTCTTCCCGACTCTCTTCGCTCGTCGTAGCCCGCTCGGACCTTCTACCCCCGCCCCCTCGAGCTCACAGACGCAACGGAAGCTATCTCTCTTCTCCTCTACCTTTTCGTCAGTAAAATCAGGCATCGGAAAGGTCGGAGAAACTGGTAAGAGGAGGGGGAAAGAGCGAAAAGGCCCAACATTCTGAATACTAACCCCCCCCACTCGCAGTGACCAACACGATAAACTCAAACCTCAACAACTCGGCCCTCCTCTCCAACAGGATCGACACCCGCATCGCCTACAAGCTACTTTGGCACCGCTGTCGGACTCACAGGATCCGCCTTGGGATGGAGACCCACGACGCCTTGATAGACATGATTTTAATTGGAGACAACGAGGGCAACGGGATAGGTGGGGGAAGGCGATCTTCCGTGCTCAGAGAGGTTATAGGAGCCGACAGAATATTGGCCGGCGGCTTCTTGTTCGAAGGGGGCAATCTCTTCAGCCACGCCTCTGCCGTCGTCGACGACACGAAAACCCTCCGATCTCAAGAATGCCTTGCGGTCGTCCTTCGCCTGCTTCGGTTCCTCCCCCCTCGAATGAAGGAGAAATGGCTCTTTGAGCTCTTGACCCTCATGAGGGTCTCTCCGAACAGGTAAGAATAGTTTGTCAACCAAAAAAGCGACCGAGACAATTCAAACGTCTAACACGCTCACCACCGCGCAGCATAAAGGCCATCGTCCAGACCAACGATTGGCAGCCCCACCTCTTCACCCTCATCAGCGATATTTTCGAGGAATCGAAGGATGCCAAATTCCTTCCTGCGCTCCCCAAGGAAACGCCACCCCCCCCTGCGAATCGAGAGGAAACTTCGGACGCACCCGACGCCCTAATGACCTCCATTCGGAACAAGAGGGACAGCGTCGAGGCGGCCAATGAGGTCAAGAGATTTGCTAGCCGCGACTCTAACCACAGCGACCCCAATTCTCTTCTGAGGGAGTGGTCAACTGATGAGAAAGAAACCCTTCCTGACCCCCCCCCCCAGGAGGACCCACCCCCCACCCCCACTCCCGCCCCTACGCCGCCCTCCCAAACAAACATTGCCGACACCACCATGCGGTTCGACCTTGCAATGAAACTTTATTCCATGCTGCTTGCGCATTCTGTAAGGCAGGGTGGAGAGGTAAGAATAGGCAAAAAGAGAGAAAGATGTCCTAGTGAGGGTACCTCATCTCATACTAAAACCCCCTCCGCGACTCGCTTCGCTTCTCCCGTAGCGCGCCTTCAAAGCCCTCGAGTCTGCTGCTTCCTTGCAGAGAATATGCGTCAATGGGAGTGACGTCTTCTGCGCAGTGTTTTCTCACATAATGTCGGATCTGACTGACAACGGGACCGTCGTCAATTTGGACGAACTCATGTCCGTCGCGAGGTCGAATTCCGACCCAAGCAATGCCATACAGAGGAACAAGGCTCTGAAGGAGTCTGCGAGCATAGTCACGGCGGCAGCTTCCTCCGAGGGATCGAACGTAAACATGGGTGCCGCGATTAAGCAGTGGCGCAGTCTTTGCCACTTGACAGTCATCAACGTGGCCATCGTGACAAAGGTGAGAATGGACAAACTTAAATGTAGCATAGGGACGATGGCGTTGTGGCGAGAGGCACGAAGAACCTCACATGATATATACTTCCCGAAGCTTTGCCTCAATCCACCACACACGGCAATTCTAACCCAACAACGCGACCATCTCCGCGTTTCGCTTCGCTTTTCGTAGCTTGGCTTTGGCGCCGCTGAACTTCTCAACTGGCAGCCGAAACAGTCTGCCCCCGAATCTCCTCTTGCACCCTCTACGTCGTCAGCAGCGGCAGAGACGTCGCCTCTCGAGGGAATGGGGGGGATCAGGCTTCCACAGTCCAACATCTCTCCCCTCAACCTCTCAACCTGCAAGGACCCAAGGGTCATATCGACAACTATTGCCGCCCAGCTCCTCTCTCTTCTCGACGCCTTCATCTTTCCGTCGGATAACAAGAAGCTTGGTAAAACTTACGGCATGGCCCTCGTTCGGGCGACGGATTCCCGCATCGGACAGTCACAGGGCCCCCTTCTCGCCTCACTCATTAGACTCTCGGTGCTCCTTCTTACCCACCTCGAGCCTTGCTCTCTGCGCTTCCTGCACGCTTGCGGCCGCCTGAGAACCTTCTCTAGGTGGCTTTTAAGTCTGATTCGCGAGAACGGGGCGGCAATTGGAGGAATAAATACACCCTTTACCGAGGCCACAGCATACTTGGACCGTCTCGCGCTCGTCATTGTCTTACACGCTCACAGGGCCCTTGAGAAGTGCGCCCGGCTACTGACTATCTTTGAAAGGAACGAGAAGCTCTTCCAGAGACCGGAAGACAGGAAAAAGACAAGTCGCAGGGTGATGAAGGCAGCTCACGAGCTCAGGGAAATTTTGTCTCAGATGGCCAAGGATCAAGGGGAACTTCTGAGAACAAGTTTGGCCCCGAGGGCCAGGGAGGATCTCATTGCGGCGCTGTGGCCAGGGGGGGGCGAGAATGATGGCACGGAGATCATCCTACGCAAGTTCCTCAACTCTACCTGGGTCAGAAGGTGGCACGATGTTAAGACCACGAAAGATGGGGACCTCCTTCCAGAGATGGTATCGAACGGCCAGGTTCACGAGGGGAGCGTCAGTGGAGTCGCCGGAAGGAAGGCGATTGGCGACCTCGTCGACGAGGGGAGACAGATCATGAAAGACTACGATCAGGCACTGAATGGTTCCTTCGAGGAGTACAGAGAGAATCAGAAAAACTGGGCCGATACTGATAAAGTGAGGGATTTAGAGGATGACGGCGACAGGGTTATCGACAGGTTCATGATCTTGAAGCGTCAGCGTGAAGCCCATCTAAGCCAGGGAGACAAGCGGAGGTTGGCCCTTGGAAAGAGCTTGTACAAGAAGGTCGAGGCTGTGCTTTCGGCACCTTGGAGTTTCTGGAGTACGGAGAAAGCTCGTGGACACTGGATGTTGTCTCACTTTACTGACCGGCTGCACCGCAGCATCCTACTCGAGCCAAACCCGAATTTTGAGGACCACAAGAAGGCCTCATATCAGGGGGGGCTCGAGAGGGACAAGGATAGGTCCGAGAGAGAGAGGCGCGAGAGGCAGGAGGAGATGGTTAGGAAGGCAGCCCTGAAGGCCGGTGGGGTTCAGGAGGAGGTTGAAGACGAGGAGGGTGAAGGAGACGAGGGGGCCGAGGGCGACCAAGTCGACGACAGCATAGTGGAAGACGAGGAAGATGAAGAGGAAGAGGAAGAGGACGACTCTGAGTTCTACATGATCCAGGAAGACGAGTCTAAGGACGAGCACTCCTGGGCAAAACAGAACTTTGTATGGGAGAGAAGGGAGAAAGTTGTAATGTTCTGCGAGGTTATCAATGTCACCCCTTCCCAGAGTGTTCGGGGCAATCTTCTCTTGACCACGCATAACATTTACTTCCACCCCGAGAAGATTCTGGGGCGCCAGGTGGGAGACGCAGAAGAGCCGGCCCTTGGATCCCAGGGCGATGAGAAGGACTGCAGGTGGCAATTGAATCGAATCGTCAAGGTTTACGGGCGTCGATACATTTTGAGGCCGCAGGCGGTGGAAGTCTTCTTTTGCGACACTCACGAGATCTTTCTCTCCTTTGAGGGGGGCTCGAAAATCAGAGATAGGTTCTGGTCCAAGCTCAGGGCCCAGAAGTGTCCCATGCTCTCCCATATTGGAAGGCAGACCCTTTCGCCAAGGGCCGCATTTTTGAAGTCCAAGGCGACAGATCTTTGGAAGAGGAGGAAGATGTCCAACTTCGAGTACATCATGAGACTCAACATGTTTGCCGGCAGGAGTTTCAACGACATTACCCAGTATCCAGTGTTTCCCTGGGTTCTTAAGGACTACAATTCCGAGAAGATCGACCTGACCGACGAAAGAGTTTACAGGGATCTTTCGAAGCCGATAGGCGCTTTGAACGAGGTCCGGCTTAACCAGCTTTTGGAGCGCTTCAACGACATGGACGGTTTTGACGAGAATTTCAGGTTCCTGTACGGTTCCCATTACAGCTCGCCTGGGATCGTTTTGCACTTTCTTCTTCGCCAGGAGCCTTTCACTTCGATGGCAATTGACTTGCAGGGGGGCAGGTTCGATTGCCCTGACAGACTATTTTTTGACCTGTCGAGCAGCTGGAATTGCTGCCAAACCAACAGTGGCGACTTCAAGGAGCTCATCCCTGAGTTGTTCTTCTGCCCCGAAGTTCTAATGAACACCAACGACTTCCCATTGGGTGAGCTCCAAGACAAGAGGGGTAAGGTCGACGACGTTAGGCTCCCCAAATGGGCGAAAGGATCTCCTCACGAGTTCATCCGAATCCAGAGGGAGGCTCTTGAGTCCGAGTACGTGAGCAACAATTTGCATGCATGGATTGACTTGATTTTCGGTTATAAGCAAAAAGGCGACGAGGCAATCAAGGCCAACAACCTCTTTCACAGGCTCAGTTACGAAGGGGCGGTCGATCTCGATAAGATCGAGGACTCTATGGAGAGGAAAGGCGCGGAAGCGCACATCATGAACTTCGGTCAGACGCCCGCCCAGCTCATGACCAGGAGAGATGGCAGGCACCCGAAGAGGCAGCTCGATACGGAGTGCTGGAGTACTTTCTGTTGCACCCACGAGAGGCTCAAGAACTTGAAGAGCTACATTCCGGCGAAGCAGTATGGAATGAATGGGGAGAGGGGGAGAGTTGCTGCCATAAACCTGCACGGAGAGACCTGTAGGGTTGTTTACGAAGACATGACGGTGGGCATCTACTCCTTCTCAACCACGGACAGTACTGGCTTCCCCTTCTCCCTCAAGATGAAGGAGTCGAGCGAGATTTCTCATAGAGGCTATCGAAGGGGACGGAGTGGACGGAGGGCGGCCTTCGGATTCATTGTCACATGTGCGGGTAGCACAGGCGGCGAAGGCGAGGATAAAGACGGGGAGGAAATCGAGGACGTGGTCGCTTGCGCGGCTGGTTTCTGGGATAGAGAGCTCAAGATTTGCAAGGTGCAGGGAAAGAAGAAGGCCCTGCTCGAGTCAACAAATGGCGGACACACTGGCGAAATCAGTGCCCTCGTGAATGACGGACCCTTTGTCATCACTGGCGGGGTGGATTCGACGATTCGCGTTTACATCTACAAGAACGATCTGCTGGCTGATGCTTTGAGCGGCGTTAAGAGGGAGGTCGGGGAGGATGGGGAGCTCAGACAGGTCCACGTGCTTTGGGGCCACACGGGAGAGGTGCGCAGTATTGACCTTTGTACAGTATCGGATGTGATTGTGAGTGGAGACGACCAGGGAGTTGTTTGCGTGAACGCTTTGAGGAGGGGGCACTTCATTAGGCTACTCGACGCTGGTGAGGGGAAAGCTGGGGTCAAGTGCGTCAAGGTTGGGCAGCACGGGGAGTTTGTCGTTTTGCTCGATGACAACACCATGAGCGTTTTTACCGTGAACGGAGCCAAACTGTGTTCTACCACGGACGTTGACGTCAATTGCATAGAGTTGAGTACCGATAGCAAGTATGTGATAGGAGGAGGCGATGGCTTTGTCAAGTTCTGGCGCATGAACGATCTATCTGTGGCCAGGGAGGTTGAGGTGGCCGGGGACGTCAGCTGCATACTCTGCACACCCGCGGACAACAGCGTCGACCAATATATGCTCGTCGGCTTTGAGAGTGGCGCAATGGCCATTATGACGGATCCCAAGCACAGGCTGCATTGTTTGAACCAACAGCTGCACAGTCTACCGTGGTTCGACACGTGATGATGTGTGGGGGGGGAGGGGGGATGGGCTTTCGGTGTGAAATTATAGATTGTACTTTTATGAAAACAAAATGAGCGAGGAATCCCCATCAATCAACAAAACACGTTTTATTGCTTCACCACTGCTATCGTAGAAGCCTCGCTGTCATCCTCTGAATCACAGTCATCATCAATTGATCGCAAGAGTGGTGCATCAAATTGCATGTAGAGAAGGTAGGTTAAAAATGCCACAGTAGCGAGAAGACACACGTCCCCTCTCACGTCGCTCGCAATTATTCCGGAGAGATCTGATTCCGGGCCCGGAAATGTCGGGAAAATCTCAAAGTCCATTCGTGCGGCCTTAGCAGCTAGCGGGACCATTAGGGCTGAGATGAGGTTTCCGAAGATCTGCTGGGTAGATTCAACGGCCGTCTCATCAGACGGATACGTAACTTCAACTGCAAGCTCGGCATTAACGGGTTGTATCGGACCAGCGACGAAGCCGAGACCGAACAGGGAGACGAGGACTAGCATGGGCTCTGTGATGAGCGAAGCGACAGTGAGCGAAGTGGCGGTGAGCAAAGTGGCGGCAAGCGGCGGGAAAGATGGGTTGCGCTAGAGGACAATTAAAGGAGCCATACTTTGTCTCGCTTCACGTCCATTCCTTTACCACAAAAGACATTCAATCTCACCTTGGCCTATTTGATGCTCAGTGAGGCCCAACGGGAATAGCAGGAAGAAGGTTATGGCCAGCGTCACGAGAGTCGACCGCTTGAACTCCTTAGTCTTATCCACGTATCCACCGATAACGATTCCGCCCACAAGGATGGCAAGCTCAAACCCTGCTCCTGCAAGGTTGATGGATTGCTGCTCCAAAATGCCCCCTCTTTCCATGACCTCATCGATAAACGCACCGACAATATTCGTGATGGTGATGGACGCGACAAAGGCCGCAAGGGGCGGGTAGAAATCCTTGTTGGACAAGAAGTTCTGCGGAGGAGGGGAGGGGAGGGGAAGGGGGGGTTAGGTGTCAATGCCGAAGTAAAAGAACCTTTTTCGTTTCATCCGCGCACTTCTATTCATTCTCCTCTCCTCTCCTCTCCTCACCTTGGCGGACTGGAAAAAAGGGGGCTCCTTCTCGTTTAGCGCAAGCTTCTTAGCCTCTGAGCCCGATGGTGGCAGTGGAGGCTTATCCTGGAATCCTATTAACGTGGTTGCCGTCACGGCGGCGCATGCTACAGTGATGAGACTAAAGTAATTCATCATACTCGCGGCGTCCGTTCCGTGGCACATTGAGCCACCAACTAAAAAGGCGGTCGCGATGCCGATCTGGTTGGCATTGAGGGCGACGGCAGTGGAGAGCGCACGCTCCTTCGACCCGAACCAAATAGCGGACAGCATGGGAGGAGTGCACTGGAAGAAAGGCTGCGCGAAACCGACAAGGACCGTACCGAGGACGACCACGTTGTAAGGGGTAATGCCATCCCCAATGTCGAACAGAGACGAGATGTAACCCTCACTCCTCAAAAGGCAGCCCAAAAGCATCAGACCAGAAGCCCCCTTTATGGACTTCTCCATCCCCAACTTCGACACGGTATCCGTCACGAAGAAACAACTAAACACGTTGGAGTAAAGGAAAATGTCAATCAAGAATTCAGCATTGTGGTCGTAAACAGCCTCAAAGGTTCGGGGAGACGACGCAGTGGAGAAACAGACCCAATCTGAGATCAGGGCGAGAAAGGAGAGCACGCCTAACTGGAACCATCTGTGTGGGGAGAGGAGTATTAGGGCTCCTTCAGCTTCTGATATCGGGCCGATGCGGACCAAATTGAGTGCAGTCTCTCACCTTCGTCCATAAAGCTGCGTCTTCAATTTGCCTGTATTAACTATCTCGACATTGTCATCATTGCCCAGTTTCGAGCTCCGCAGAGCCGTAGGGGATACAAAAGTTGCCCACCTAACCTCATCAGCCGCCATTGAGGTGGTTGAGCTGAAAGATTTGCTAGCATACGAGAGAAGGGGATCGGGTGAACGCGCAACATTAAAGGCGTTTGAGGCCAATGGTACCAAAAAGAGGGCCAACAAAGACACTCTCATGGGTTTATGATTGATGGAGTTTTTTGGTTAGGTTAAAATAGAGAAATGCTGTCTGACAGTGATGATTCCGACGATGGCTTGGCTGACTTGGGAGAACTTTTGGCTGCTAGGGCGAGGGCGGCTCAAAGGCAGAGTATCCTTAACAGAGTAGAAAAGAATAAAATAATACTACCGGCTTCTTCACGCAGTGTGCTCCATTTTTCCTCTGATGAAAGCGAAACGGAGATACCCGATGGGGGGAGCGGGGACGAAATTTCCCATGCAATGCGAACGATGAGGTTGGAGGACCTCGACGAGACGAGGGCTAGCAGTAGAACGTCAGACACCTTTGAGGAACTGCCACCGAACAAGTTGGAGGTTGGAAACCTTACGTGTTTCAGCCCAGATTTGTTGAAATCAAGGGACACAATCGGTAGGAGGGTGGATAGTGGGAGCGGGACGGAGTTTGAGGAGGGACAGGGATTGGATAATTGGGAAAGTGGAAGTGAGACAGAGGAGGATGGTGAGGAGGAGGGACAGGACATGGAGAGTGGGTTGCAACCTCCAAAGCTCACGTGTCTTAGTCCGGATTTGTTGGAATCAAGGGTAGGGGTAGGGGGGGTCGAAGATGGGGGGGGTAGTGTGAGTGAGAGTTGGAGTGAGACCGAGTTTGAGGAGGGACAGGGCACTGAGAGTGGCCTTGAGAGTGGGAGCGAGACGGAGCTGGAGGACGAAAGTGGGAGCGAGACGGAGCTGGAGGACGAAAGTGGGAGCGAGACGGAGCTGGAGGACGAAAGTGGGAGCGAGACGGAAGTGGAGGACGAGGAGGAGAGCTTGAGTTTTGAAGGAGAAGCTGCTGCATACAATCCCTTGGAGGCGACATTCGCTGACGAGAGGGTCAAGCCTGACGATGAGACTGACGATTCGCTTGAGCTAGTGTTCACCGACGATGATAAGACCCAGGTCGAGGTTGCGGCCGATACTGATATAGAGGCAGACGACGAATGTGGCATTGGCGGCGACGGTGATGGGGATACGGACTCATTTGAGGGCAAACCCCATTACTCCCCGCTTCCGGACTCGCCGGTGCTCTTGACGCAAGGAGGCTGGATTGGAAAAAAGCAACCGCCGAAACCAATACCCAAGGCAATGCCACCATCAGCGTTAAAGGTCGCACAGGTCTTACAGCCCAGAAACAAGCATGGAAAATCGTCCTCGAGGAGGAAGAAAAAGGTCGCTTTCCCTGTACTCGAACTCAAGGTCGCATCAGGGAAGGAGAATACCTCAAGCAAGAAAAATGTCAAGAAACACGTCTCCTCCTCCTCCTCCTCCTCCTCC
>BRXZ01000443.1:2964-13586 GCA_030267625.1 Triparma retinervis
ACACCGCCGTCCCTCTTCCTCCCCCACTCCCACCCCTCCGTTCCCTCCCACCCCACCGCTATCTTCCTCCTCAAACAAACACGGACATATATCCATTGCGCGTCGATGGATGGTTCCTATGAGGCAATTTCAGAGGCAATAGAAGCAATAAATAATTTTACGAGATCAGTATCGGATATAAGTGATGCTACCTCTCTCTCTAAAATCCCTCCAATACTAAAGAAAGCAAGCAGGTCACTAATAAACAACACCGACACTCAATCCTTCGCCCTCTCCTCCTCCCTCCACATAAATGTCGTCGACTTGATCATCTTCCTATCCAAAAACGTCGATACCGACTCGGACTCCGAAATCTCCTCGCCGGATACCGAAATCTCTCCCTCCCCTGACTCCAAAATCTCCTCCTCCCCTGACTCCAAAATCTCCTCACTCGCATTTTCCTCAATAACGACATCCGCCTCTATCCTCTGCAACGTTTTCACCGCCCTTCCTCCCCCCCTCCTCTCCGCCTACCTCAACGAATCCAACTCCTTCTTCTCTCCAAAGTGGGAGTCGGCACTGATGGCCATCATGTGCGAGCTCAAGTGCGGGGAGTCCGAGAAGAGGAAGATGGTGGCCAGGCTGATTGCCTCAATCTACAACGCCATGCATTCCCTCCCTACAGACGACATAAATCCCGCAATCTACAACAACTCCAACCTGATAGGGAATGTAATAAGGATGACCCTCCCCACTTCCTCCATCAAGGATTCTCCCTCCAGCTCCGAGCAGCCCCAGGACGACTGTACAGACTGGTCCGTTCGGCTCCTCACGTACCTCCTCTCCCCTTACGATAGCCCCTACCCCTCCATCCACGACACCCTCTCCTCCAAGGTTATAACCGGGGAGCACGTCGTCCTCCTCAACGCTTTCGGGGGGGTCGTTGACGACGTTCTTCTCTCCTCGGGATTCAGAGGGGTCACTACTGACGACTTCACCCCCGACGCCCCCCCCAACACCCCCAAACCCCCCTTCAAACCCTCCCTGATTGAGTTCTTCTCTTCCCTCTTCCTCCCTCCCCCCTCCCCCCCCTCGCCCCCCGATCTCCCCTCCGCCGTAATCGACATGTCCTCAAAATTCAACACCCTCCTCGTCGACGTCTACGGTTCCCTCCTCTCGCTCCATTCCTCCTACCCCCCCCTCGCCCCCGAGGCCGCAACCTCCCACGCCGTCGCCCTCCTTTCCGCCTCTTCCAACCCCTCCGATCAGAAGCACCTCCTGAAGCTCCTCTCCTCCCTCCTCCACTCCCCCCGCTCCAGGGCCTCCCTGGGGAGGGAGGGAATCTACGCCATCCTCAACGCGACGGACACCTGCAAGGTGCTGGGGGGGAGGGAGTACGCCGTGGCGTGCATTCAGAGCGCGGTGAAACACGAAGGAAACAGGTGAGAAAGGACCAAAAAGGAATCTCCGGCACAAATTGAGGAAAACATGCTTGATAAGGGCGTGCTTGATAAGGGCGGTGGTGGTTTGCTACATCATGACCCGCCGTTTGACATCCTACCTTTCTTCCCTCCAACTCGCTTCGCTCGGCGCTCGTCGCAGAACGATTGTAGAGGAGCTCAGAGCACAAGAAGCCAAACCAAACAAGATGATGGAAAAGGTGAGGCCAGCAACGCCCTCCGGGCTCCTGCTTCCGTATTAATCGCGCCTCTTCCACAAACCAATGCAAGTGTCCTCACCATCGTGCCAACCCCTTTCGCTCATCGCAGATGGGACTCGACGTCCAGGTGTCGGATGACGGGAAAGTAACCCTAACAAAGAAATAATAAGGTCGCGCTTCATAGATACAAATATTTTCAGTTCGCTTTGCATTTTTCTATTCAATACTCTATTGGAAACACTGACATTTTCAGCACGCCCCAAGGCTTGCCCTCCGAGCTGATGCTCATCCTCTCCTGTGATTTCTCCGGCTCCAGGTACTGGACCTCCCCGTCTACCCTCCCTCCACTCTCCTCGACGTGCTCCGTCATGAAGTCTAGCTGCGCTACGGCTCTGGCCTCGTCGATGACTCCCTGTCCTGCATTCATGAACCTTACGATGCCCTTCACTTGACCGATGCCCTTCTTCGCCGGCTCTAGAACGTCCTTCCCGACATGCAAGGCAGCGCTGGTCGCCTTCTTGGCGGCCTTCTTGACCTCCTTCAAATTCTTGGCCAAGGTGCCCCCCGTGGGGTTGACCGCGTACACAATGTGCTCGGTGACGCTCGGGGTGACCTTCTGGACGGCCCTCTGCATCTCCGACTGCTGTTTCAGGATCTCCTCGTCCCTTCCGATGGCTTGCCCGCTCAGTATACTTTCGGACCTCAAAACGTCCTCGCTGAAGCCCCCAGATTGGGAATTCATACCACCCATCCCCTCGAGCCCCGTGCTCATCCTTCTCCTCCAGCTGACCATCTCCAGCCCCTCCCCTCTCCCCTCCACCATAACGTCTTCTTGCGTGAGCATCTTGCAGGCCTTCTTGTAGAAGCTCTTGGTGACTCGCATTTTCTCGTCGTTAAACTGCTTAATGTCCAACAAAAGCTCCTCAACCTTTATGTAAGTCAGCGCTAGGGGCCTCGTGCTATTCAGCTTTTTGTCCCAAACCTCGATTCTAAGTTCGTCGTAAACTTGAAGGTCCCTGCTTTTGACGACGATGGTTTCCTCGAAAACTACCATGTACTCAATCACCCTCCCGTTTATCCCGTCCTTCTTGTCTCGAATAACGTCGGGCTTCTTCGCCTTCATCCTGTACTTGTGTGTGTCTGCACCGATGATCTTGATGGTTTTCTTGCCATCATGCTTCCCCATGTTTTCCACGATGTATTCGAGGTTGTGGATCCTGATGCCGATCCCCTTGATGCACGGTACGCTAATGGGCATCCTGGCGGTTCCCCATCCCTCGAAGTTGCGGCGAGGTCTCACTCTGCGATGGAAGAAGCGATGAAAGAAGCGAATCACGAATTTGGGGCGATGAGGATTAGAAATGAGGGGCGTGAAAATACGACAGCGAGATTACGAGCAATTATCGCCGATTCACTTCGCTCCAAATTATCCTCCTCGCTTCACCCCTAGCTCACCTGGCGTTGATGATCCTGTGGTCGAAGATGTGGGTGTTGGCATCGATGGATTCGGCCAGCTTCGAGACACCGCCAAAAGTTGCGATAAAGGGGGCCGCGGCGAGCCCACCGACGCCCTGAACCATCCCAGTCGCGAGTCCAATGGGTCCCTCCTTCGCCCCCCTAACGGGTTTCTCCAGAATTCCCACGATTCCCTTCATGAGGTGCTTCCCAAAAAAGGAGGTGCCAACCATGAGACCCTCCCCGATGTGCTTGGGGCCCCTCCCATTTGAAGCTCCAGCCATGTCCATCACGGCACCATTTCCTGCAACTTGAGATATGATGTCGGCGGCCGATCCAAATACCATCGCCGTCGATTTCGTGGTCCCGCCCACTACCCCCTGCACGAGCTTCTTCACTCCGCCCCCAACTCCGTGCTTCCCCTTAGCCAAGAGCTCGTCCTTTGTGATGGTAATGAATTGCATGGCGCCTGTCGTTATGGAATTAAGGAGGGAAAAGGGGTCTCCGAGGAGGTGAAAGGAGAAGAGCTTGTAGGACTGGTATAGAAGATTGTTGACGTAGTGCCTCGATATACTTTCCGTCAGCTCGTCCATCCTACCAAAGTGGCCGTTAACCATGAGCTCCTTGAATGTGAAGGTAGGCGAGACCTGGGCAAAACTGCTTGCAACGTTGGTTACCCAGGTGAGCACACTCGCACCCCACGTGCTGTTCGTGCCCCTTCCGATGGCGTTGAGGTTGCTGACTTCCACGTTCTCGCTGTAAGCTGTGCTGCTGCTATCCCTCTCCTCGCCGTCGGCGCTTTCTTGATCGCTAAACTCGTCCGGCTTGGCCCACTCTCCCTTTTTATTCTTTGCTTTTTTGAGAATTTCGTCATCAAGGTCGTGTTGCGCCTGCTTCTCTAGCTCTGCCATCTCTAATTCTTCCCGCTCCCTCCTCTCTGCGGACATTTCTTGTCTAAGGAAGAGCTCCAGTTGAAGGAATGTCTGGTTGATCTCCAACTTCTCGAAGTAAGCCAGCTGGCCAGCACTCTCTATTCCTACCAATTTATCCATGTTCTTGTTCGTTGCCTTGTAAGCCTCTTCAACCTCCTCGGGTGCGAGACCCGTGCTGTCGCCATCCAAACTCAACGCGTCTTGAACGACATCGACCACAAATAGGACGTAGGCCAGGTCGATCTTGAGTTTAAGGGGGTTGAGGAAAACAACGAGCTCGGGCACCCAAGTCATGTGCTGAAAGGGGAGGTAACTCAAGGACATCTCGAATAGGGGCGTGGGCTTGCGGTCGAGCTGTTCCCAGAACATTTCTCCGTCCTTGGCGATAATCACCCCTGAGGCCTCCTTCTCCCTAGTTTTCTCGGCCACCTCCTGTTCCCTGACGTCAACGCTGTCAGTCGCCGGCTGCAGAATGATGGGAAATCTGGCCCCGTCTGTCATGTTGTCGATCTGAAGGTGCCTTAGCCTGCACATGATGTCAATGTTCCCCTGGCTCTTCTCAATCTCTAAATCCCTCAAACATATACTCAAGATTTCATTGGGCTGCTGGTCAACAAGGTTGATGATGAGCCCCTCTACCTTGACATGGGTCGACACGCCCATCCAGTCGCCACCACTTCTCAAGTGATCCTGCTGTTGCTTGGTGATCCGATAACCAGAGTCGTTGAAGCTTATGACCTTCGTACCCTTTAGTATTCTAACCTCCACCATCAGGTCATCTCCTCTTTTTCCAAGCGTGCTCACGGACGGAAGATCCTTCCTCTTGCCGACCTTGTCGATGTTGTAGCTCCTACTCTTGCTGCTCCAAAGGGCTTTGAGGTACCCTCGACGATCTTTGATCTTTTTGAATTTTTCATCGTCGCCGGTTTGGGCCAGGCTATAGCTGCTGTACAAGCTGCTCTCGTCACTCTCGCTAAATTGATGGGATGAATCGTCTGCCTGCCTCGACGCGTCCTCCCTAGATTCCTCCTCTTCCACGATATCCAGGTTCTTCTCCTTTCTGGTCTTGCCCAGGATCATCCTCCTCGCTTTGTAAGCACGCTTACCCAGCTGCTTCCCTGTATGTCTGCGGAGGCTTCTCTTCGGAGGTTTGATCGAGTTCATGAGGCCGCTAATTTTATCCTTGGTGTATCCGTACCCCTCTTTATTCAATCCCACAGCCTTGATCCTCAATGTGCCATGTGGATTGTCGTGGGCGTAGCTGCTCCATGTCATGGGGGGGAGCACCACGGGCTCAGCATCATCGTCGTCCTGCATCACAATCACTGTCGTATCCGAGCTTCGGTTCTCTAGCCTGTACGGCGGCTGCCCTCCCTTTGCTTTGCCATCTTCGCTTGCTAGATCGACAGACATGACTGTGGTGGCCCCCGATTTGGTGTTCTTTGTTCTGATTACATCCGCTACTCTCAAGCCGGCCCTCTCGGAGAAGTGCATGGTTCCAAGCGTCTCAACTGGCACGATGTGGGTGCGAGCTCTTACTTCGAAGTCGTCCCCCGTGTACTTTCCGTCGGAGGTTTCACTGCTGAGAGAGGAATTGGTTCTTAGGGCGATAAACCTGATGGTATTCCCTGAACAACCCAAAGGGTTGAAGCTATAGAGTGCACTTGCCTCTCCCATTTTGACATCGATTGCCAGGTCCTTGAAATTTCCCGATTTCCACTCGCTATCGATGATCTTGGTCGTCGATGTATGCAACCTACCCTCGAGGGGCACAATGGTGATGTCCGTCTTGTAGTTGTTTCTGACCACGAACCTCGGGTAGAATGTCATGAGGTTGCTCTCGTGAAAGACTCCAGTCATTGTCTCAACGCTGACGCCGAAGTAGATGTTCCCGCAGTTCACCTGCCCTTCTTGTCCGACGTTGTCGAGCCCAATCTTCTCGCACCAGTCGGGATTCAGGGATATTCCCTTGCCCCCGTGTTTGCCGACGAGGCTGCCACAGTTGAGAAGGTCCTTCCTTACCGTGATCCGGCCGTTCTCCTTTTCGTTCCACCACTCTTTCAACTTGTCTGTGTACACCCCTTGGTTTGGGATGGCCTGTATCCAATGCCCGCCCCAATTGTTTCCCAAGGTTTGGCCGCCGGAGTTCGAGTCTACAAGTACAGGTGCGCTCCCCAATGTTGTGTCGTTCATAGACCGTTCGCGCCCAGACACCTTGTAGCTGAGGCTCATTCCTGTCTTGTTAACGACCCAGTAGGGGCTGAAGATGTTGAGCATTTTGCAAGTGTTCCTCATATGTATGCCGCTGACCTTGAAGTTGATCTCGTCCTCGAGAACGCCCTTGACAGTAGGTAAAGGGCTGCCCCCCAACATCGCCTTAAGTTGGAGTTCGATCGGCTTACTCTCCCTCGTGCTCCCATCTTCCCTGCTTATCGATATCCACAGACTTTCGTTCAAGTCGATGCCGGTTAGCTTCACTTCGCCGCCGATTCGGATAGTCCCCTTTGAGTTGAATGGCGCCGAATTCGACGTGGGGGTGAGGTTAAGAGTATTCGGTTGTTTCGACGAGCTTAACATGGAGGTCCCTCCAGCCTTGAAGGATTTCGTCCTTGCTCTCCTCGAAAACTGCTTGGAGAGGGCAGACATTTCCGAAGAAATCGACGATTTCCTCCTGTTCTCTAGGTTGCCTATTGATGCTTTTCTGGAGGATGAGGTGGGCGAGGTCGAGTGGAAGAAACTTCCCTTGGCCCCCTTTTGAAAGCAGTGAAATTGGACATTGAAGGGGAGGCTGTTGCTCAATCTCAGACTAGGAAGTACGTGGATCGTCGTGTCCCAACCTTGGGCAGGTGGTACGTGCGACAAGAGGGGAATAGAAGAAATCGAATCCCCAGACGTGCTCCGCCCTCGACCTTTGTTATCTGTCGAATGGGAACGAAGTGATCTTTGGACCAAGTTGTCTTTGGTTTCCCTTTCTTGGATCAGCCTCCTCCTCGCTACGTTGATCCCGATGCTAAGGTGGGCATTGGACACATTCATCTTGGCGGAAGGGTTCCAGAGGAATTCTCTATCGATAATGACTGGATCCCTCCATTTATACTGGCCTTGGTCTTTGATCCGGAGGAAGTGCAGCGAATTCGACAGAATGACGTGAAGAGGTATACCGGCGTTTTCCCCCTCGTTCAAGTCGAGCCTCAGGACGAACTCTGCCTTATGTAAGCAGTAGCTCATCTGCTCCTCGACGGTCGCGCCCTTCTTGTAGGAACCCTTGACCTTGAAGATTTCAACGGTGATGGATGTGTGGGCTTCAATAAGGAAACTTGAACGCACCGTCAAGGTGACGGTTTCCAGCGGGTCGGTCGTGGGGTCAATTGTCAACGTAGGGGCGAAGCGGCTTGCAGGGGACCACTGTGTTGGTTGAACGTAGGTCAGCGGGAAGATAAGCTTCTGGAAAGCTGGCACCGAGATGTTGTTGAGGTTTTTAAAGTGCTGAAACTTGAGTGAGATGGTATCGTTGTTCATGAAGTACCGGTGGGTCGCCCTATGAGTTATGTCCTTGCCGAGCTTGAGCGGTCTGGTCCTTCCAACGCGGCAAATGTCAAAGGAATCCAAGGCCTCGCTCACGGCGCCATCGAACGAAGTTTCTGACATCACCTTGTTGGTGGAATTATGCGCCACGCTCCCGAAGTAAAAGTCGTGCCCCGTGGTGTTTCGGAATCGGATCAAACTAAAACTTTCGAAGATGATTTTGGCGTTCATTGTCCTGGGGAGTGGGAGCGAGAGCAAGCGTATTGCGATAGTGTTGAAAGAACGTTAGTGCATTTTGGGGGGGGGGCGTATGTATCCATTCTACTCGTGTCTGCTCTCTCACCTGCTCTTCACGGCCTGCTCGAGCTCCCAAAAACTTATGCATCCGTCGCCGTCGATATCGACCTTGGTCATGAAGGCCTCGACTATTTCATCTAGCTGGTCCTCGGGCATGAATTGCCAAGAGGTGGTGAAGAATTGTTTTACGATTTCAGTGACTTCCTCGATCTCCAATAGGCCGTCATTGTTCTCGTCTACGGATATCCAGAACTCGCGAAGGTTTTCCATACTTCTTTCAATGTTCAGCTGCTCGAAAACTTCCGGCGATATTTGGACCATCTTCTGAAGTAGTGAGAGCGTCCTCAGGGTCTCCGGTGTGAAGTCAACCTTTAGAAAGTCCGGACATTTGAGTTCCAAGCTGCGGAGAGGGTTGGCGATTTGTGGGTTAGGGTGGGTCGCGTGCGGAGGACATGCGAAGGGTTCGTGATGTGGGGTCGTATTCTTCTTCCTTCCTCAATTCTCACCTCGTCCTCTTCCCCGACCCGTTCGTCTTTTCCTCCTCGTCATCATCGTCGCCGCCCACTTCCCCGACGCTCTCGTCTTCCATGACTGTGTAGCCAAAGTTGAGGAACATGGACCAAGGCTCGATGATCATGCCCATAACCCCGTGGGCGGTGTTGAGGCACTCAACGTAGATGCGAGTCTCCAGGTGGACGTCCAGTCCGTAATTGGTGGTCACCTCCCCCAGCTGTCCACTGCTGTTGTCCTCGGCATCGCCTTCGACCTTCTTCTTGTCTTCGTTGGTTACATCTTCGTTCGAGGAGGGGTCGGTCACATGAAGCCAGCCGTTCTCGGAATCTGGGACGAATTTAAGCTTGCACAACATCTTGGTGTCACAAATGCCGACGTTCAGGAGACTCTTTGAGAATATCAAGGCATTGCCGGCTGATACGACGACCTTTTCCAGGTTCAGGGCGAGGGTTGTATCGAACCTGAAGAGAGCGGTGTTTTTCCTGACCTTCTCAAGCGTGACCAGCTGAACGTGGCTGGCAAGGATGTCTATGGCTCCCTGCTTATACGAGGTGTTGTCGTCCCTCTCCAACAACCACCTCGTCTTCATGGTGTTGCCAATTTCGAGGTTCCTGGGGTTTCGCGGGGGCTTCAGCCCCGCCTCCACCAGCGACTCCCAGCAGAACTTCGCGAAGTTGTAGTTCTCGAGCACGCGGACGAGCTTCCTCTGCACGACCTTGGGGTCCTGGCGCTTGAGGCTACTCCTGGTGCACCCGCACTCCGTGGTGTAGATTTTGAAGAAGGTTTCGATCCCCTCGGGGTTCTCCCACTTGACGGGGGGGGGGAAGTCGTCTTTGACGTTCACTCCCGTGATCTCGTAGACGATGACTGAGGAGCAGTACTCCTTGAGGTTGGCAAAGTAGACGATGCCCTGGGTGATGTTACTAATATTGCTGGTCTCGCCGCCGGGACCCTGTTCCCCGGAGCCCTTCATCGTGAACATGGCGTCCTCTAGCTCCTTGAAGGAGACGTTATTGTCGTGGTTGGCGTCGACGATGTTCATGAAGTTGGCGAGCTCCCTGTTGAGCTCCTTCGTGGTGATCTGGGAGGCGCGACCTTGCATGACGAGGAAATCGTCGCTCGCTGTAACAGTTTTCTGCTTCTCGAGGAGGCAAAGGACGACTTTCTTGACCTACGAGGAGTGCAAAGCGACGATGTAGGGATGTAGGGGGTTGTTTAGTTAAAGTGTTTGAAAGAAGTTACCACGATGACGGATTCTATTAAATCTGCCAAGTCTCACCTCCTTCTGATCCAAAGAGTCGCTTCCGTCCGTGTCAATCTGATTCCATATGTGGCGGAGAGCCTCCCTCCTTGACTTGAGGAAGGAAGTGTGCTTCTTCATCACCTCTTCTTCCTCCCTCTTCCTCTCCTCTTCTTCCATCCTCCTCGTCTCCTCCTCGCTCAGCGAGAAGACCTTGGTGAGCGATGCGATGCATCCGTTGAACACGGCGTTGAGAGAGGGGGTGAAGTTTAGCCTCAGGGATCCTATCCCCACTTCTATAGACACGAAGACCGTCCCCATTATCCTCTCGCCGTCGAGGTCGTCGTGCTGGAGCAGTTCGTCGAGGTCGAAGCCGGGGGACATGATGCTGGTCCCCCTCTCGTCGAGGCTCTCCTGGGAGAACCCGCTTTGCGAAAGCTGCCTGCTGAACCCGCCTCGCTCAAGCTGCCTGCCGAACCCGCTTGGCGACAGCTGGGGGGACGAGGCGGGGTTTGGAATGCCGCCGATTATTGGCCCCGTGCTCGTGAAGTTGTTGGTCTGGTCCCGCCTCCCGCAGCCGGAGTACAGTACGTTGAGGGGGCCCACCTCGGCAGCGGATTTGAAGGGCAGGTGGATGATCCGGAGAGACGACCCAATCAAGGTTGAGCCGTCGAGGCTGCGAACGGAGCGGAGCAGAGCAAGGCGAAGCGAATTGAAGCGAAGCGAAAGCGCGTTGAGTTGTTGCAGACCCTAATCCAATTGTCGCCGCGTGCAACAAATATGCCTCACCTGCATCCCTTGACCTTCCCGCTCTCCAGCATGACCTTGGCCTGTTCCCCCCCCCCCCTCCCGTCCGATTCCGCCCTCACGTCTAGCCTGGTAACGTTGATGTCCAGGAGGCCCGACTCCAGGACGCCCTCGTCGAGGAGGAGGCAGAGGGAGAGGTTCTGGAACAGGACGTTGTATAAGAGGTCGGCGCCGTTGAATATCGTGCCGTTCGAGGGGGGGGGGGGGGGGGGGG
>BRXZ01000454.1:0-14040 GCA_030267625.1 Triparma retinervis
ACTAACCCCCCCGCCCCTGCAGCGAACGGAACACCTCAAGCGCCACATCGAAGTACACCACGAAAATGACCTCTTCGACGACGAGACCGACGATTACATCACTCGGAGATTCCGCAAGGACGAAATCAAGCTCGACCAGATTTCCAGGGAGATCAGGCAAATGCACGCGGGGAACAAGGAAATGATCGAATACTTTACCAAAAACAGAGTCAGCAACAGGTGGATGCAGCTGAGGAGGAAGGGAAATTAGGCGATTCGACAAGAGAAGGGGCGACGAGAAAAACGAAGTGAAGCGAGGGGCGAGAAAAGTGAGAAAAGAAAACATGACCCGTAACGAGGGTAAATGTACATCCATTTGAATCAAAATGTCCCAAGGTTTTTTCATTCCTTTGTCCCCATCCCTTTCAACCTCTCCACCCCCTCCTGCAGCAAATCGTCCGTCTTGCAGAAGCAGAACCTCACATATCCCTCCGCCTCCCCTTTGTTCTCCTTACTGTAAAACGGGCTCGGCGGTATAACTGCGACCTTGGGGTCCGTGTGCGTCATGTACCTCGCCACGGCGTAGTCCCTTGGCATGGGATCGGGTGCCGATATCGAGTCCTCCAAGAAGACCTCGTCTGGGATCTTCAAGCCCCCAGTCTCCGCGCATATGAAGAAGCCCCCAGCGGGGACGATGGCGGGCAGCCCGGCCTCCTCCAGCCCCCTCATCAGGAAGTCCCTGCGCTTCAAGTAGTCGGCGGCCAGCCAGGCGTAGAAGTTTGGGTGTCCCTCGAAAGGGGACCGGGCCTTCACAAGGCTGCGGGCGACGGCGTCCTGGGTGACGGTGGGGGTGCTGAAGTTCACCCACTGCTGGAGGTCGGCCATCAGCTTGATTATCGAGGAGGGGCCGACGCACCAGCCACACTTCCACCCGGTCGCGCTAAAGGTCTTACCGGCAGAAGACATGGTTAGCGTCCTCTCCCACATACCGGGTATGGTAGCAAACGATATGTGGGGGCTACCCTCAGGGTCAAACACGATCCTCTCGTAAACCTCGTCGCTGAATACGATCAAGTTTGGGTACTTTGCCACGATCCCGGCCAGGCGGTCGAGCTCTGTGCGGGAGAATATTTTACCTGTGGGGTTGTGGGGCGAGTTCAGGACCAGGACCCTGGTCTTGGAGTTCACCGTCGCCTCCAGGGCGTCCCAGTCGACCTGAAAGACTTCGTTGGCGGTATCCCCGGCTTTGGTGTCTGTCTTCATGCTCACGTAACGAGGAGAACCTCCAGTCAGAAGGACCTGGGGGGCGTAGATGTCGAACGCGGGCTCGAGCAACACGACCTCGTCGCCAGGCTTAATGAGGGACCTGAAGGCTATGTACATTATCTGCGTCACCCCCAAGCTGCTGACCACGTTCGACGCAGGGTCAACACTCACCCCGGCAGCCGCCCAGCTTGGGCGGGAATTGTAGTCGTCGGCGAGAGCCTGTGCGAGGGGGAGGTGGCACTGGGGCCTGCAGTACTGGTTCGTGGAGGTGCCCTTGACATTCACCGTCTCCTCCATGGACTTCACCACAAAAGCAGGAGGGTCCCAGTTTGGAAAACCCTGACCAAGATTCACTGCGTTATGCTCGTTTGCGAGGGGGGTGAACTCGCTGTCGAGGGAGGGGGGGGCGGGGGAGGGGGTAAAAGGGAGTGTGAGGAGCCAGTTTCCCCTCCTTGTATCCTCCTTCCCTCGGTGTTTGGTTCCAAATTCCACTTACTGCCAGACGGTTGGCTTCGAGAGTTGCGACAGGTCGTTCGCTGATGATGATGATGCCATCCTAACTGTCCCAAAGCGATGAGAAGTTGTGAGGAGGAGAGTTGGGACCCTGAGCCGAACCATTTTCCTTTCGCCTTTTTCGCAGCAATTTTGGTTCGCATTCAAAGCTAATCTCTCGTTATTTCTCCTCCCCCGCGCAACCCCCCACCCCCCTTCACTCCTCCCCCACCCCCCATGCCCATCCTCCAAGCACTTCTTCCACCAATACCCTCAACTCCTTACGCTCCTCCTCACGCTGGTCCTCCCTCCCCCCATGGCCTTGGGCTTCTTCCCGGACCCGGTAGAGGCTTTCTTGGTGTTATTCTCGGTGTTTTCGTCTCCGAATTCGAAGGCATCTTCGTCGGCCGAAGTCGCGGCCTTTTTCCTCTTCCCCGAAACTCCCTTCTTCCCCTTCTTCCCCTTCGCCGCTACTGGTTTGCTGAAGCTGTTCTCTCCCTGGCTGCTCGATGTGTCCAGCCTGTTGATGCTGACATTGAGTTTAGCAACGGGGGCGGCCCTGACGGGGGAGGAAATGGGACTGAGACCCCAGTCGGTCTTCCTCCTGTTCGAGATTTTCTTGTTCTTCTTGGTTAGGTTGGGACTGCTCATCATGTCGGAAGCCATGTCCTTGCTCTCGTCCCTACTATCATCAATGACGAAGGATCCAGTGGGCTCGACCTCGGCATTCTCGTAGCCAATCATGTCCATGTCGTCATCATCGGCCATACTCGCGACCCTCTGCCTCTCCTTGGCGTAGTCGACCTTGGCGACGTCGAATTTGGCTCCCTCCCTCTTCTTGAAGAGGTTTCCTGGGATCCTGATGGCGCCGGGGAAGGTGGTCAAATGAGCGTCGGTCTTGACGAACTTCAAGAGGACCTCCCTGGCGGCCCTGGTGACAGTAGCAAGCTTGGCAGTTCCCTCGGATCCCTTCAAGCTGCTCTCCTCGTCTCCAGTGTTGTAGTCAGCGCACTCGAAGCTGCTCGCGATGAGCTCGGTCATCCTAAGCAAGAAGGAGATGTTGTCGGCCTGGTTTCCCAAACTCTGGACGAGGGGCTCCAACAGCCACTTGAGCCTCCTCTTCAACTGCTTGAAGGCGGCATTGTTGGCACTTGCATTGCTCCTCTCCTTCACGACGGGGGTCTCCTTCCTGAAAGCTAGCAGGTGGAGCGCCCAGGGAAGGGCAAACTCGGGCATCACCATTGGCTTGATGCGCTGCTCAAACATCTGCTCTCCTGCCTTCCCCTGTGCCTTGCACTGGACGAGGGAGTTGTCGCAGGTGTTCCTGAGGATCTTGGTGCACTGCAAGGCGGCAGCACGGGCCGCGACACTGGCCTTGCCAATGTTGGCTGCACCGCCATTCGCGTCGCTCTTTCCACCACCAACTCCCTCAACGTCGGCGGTCATGACGACCATGGCAAGGAACCTCAGGTTAGGAGCGATCCTGGCAAAGGAGCCCTGCCCAGTCAACATCAAACTGAGGTTCGAGACGGCAGCCTGCCTGACCTCGGCGTCGGAGTCGACGAAGACCTTGCTGAGGGTGTGCCACCCGGCAGTGTCAAGGAAGGCCTCTCCCCTGCGCTTGCTAGGCTCGCACAACTGGATCAAACCAACACCCGCGGCTTTCCTGATGGCAGCCTTGGACTTGACATCCTTGCAAAGGGCCTGGTCCCTGGTGCTCGGAGGGAGGCCGTCGTCCTCGAGGATCCCAACAAGGGCACGGAAGACACCCCTGACATGAGACGAAGACGTAACGTCGCCCTCGTCCATGGAGATGTTCGCGTTGGTGTTGGGAGCGTACACGGGAAGGCTGCGGATGTGGGCGACGAGGAGCTCAATTGCGCCCACGACCCTGTCTGTGGCGAGCTGCCTCTCCATAGCCTTGGCGGCCTTGGCCGACTTCTTGGGTACGTCGTCGTCCTCTGGCTCGTCGGTACTCATGTTGAGGATACTCCCTCCCCTCTTCCCCATCAGGACACTCTCGTAAGCGAACCTGATGGCCTTGACGCCCCTGCCCTCGGAGCTTCCTCCTCCTCCGCCCTCGAAAGCAAGGGGGGCGCTGCCGGCGAGAGCCGCGAGAGAGGCCAGGATGGCCACGGAGCGCTCGTTGTCGATAGCGAGCCTCTGGGGGGCGGTCAAAGCCTTCATGAGAGGCTTGAAGGCGGCGATCTCGTCCACCTTTCCTCCCTTGGAGACCATGGCGGCCATGACATTCACGGCATCCCTGGCCTGCTCGGGGGATCCATCCTTGATGCACATCCTAAGGAGATCTTCCTGAAGCATGTTGTCGTTCTTCTCCATGGCGGCCTTCTCCTTCTTGCTCAGCTCGGAGACGTCCACCTCGGAGGCGGCGGGGGCAATGGTGGCAAGGATCTTTCCTAGCATGCCAACAATGTCATTCTCCTCGGCCTCCTTCTTGCTCTTGCCCTCGAGTCCCCTGCACTCGGAGAAGAATTCGGTCAAGGTCTTGAAGCACTCCCCGGCGTTGCCCTGGCCAACGGTAGGGAAGGCAGCAGCGCAGAATTTGACAACCTCGAGGAAGAGGGAGGAAGTCACCCACTCGTTCACCCTAGCACACTCCTGAGCGAGCATGGCGCAGTGGTTGATGACATCGAAGTTGAAGGCCGAGCCCATGCTGATCCTCCTGACGAGGGTCTTCATCCAGGTCGAGGCGGCGGCGCCGATGGAGTTTACGCGCTTGGGGAGCTCATCCATGGCAGTGGCGCGGGTAGTGACGGTGTGGTTAGCATCGGTAATGGAGGCCATGAGCTTGAAGATGGTCTTGTCCTTGTGCTCGTGGATGCGGTGGAGGATCTCATCCCTCTTGGCGTCGTTGAGGGGGACATACTTGCTGACGAGGGTGTCAAGCTTCTCCTCGGCCTCGACGTTGTGGGTGAGGAACTCGACAGAGCCGGCCTTGAAGGTGCGAGAGAGGTCCCTGGCGTCAAGGTAAGAAGTGAGGGCGGCCTGAGCCTCGGCACGCTCCACCAAGAACTTGGAGAGCCAGCGGACGGCGTTGGCGTCCTTCTCGAAGTTCGAGATGATCATGGCAACTCCCGCGGTACGGGCGGTGGTGGAGAGAGACTTGGGGAGGAGGACATCATCGACGATCTGGATGACGCGGCTCCTCATGTCACTGTCCACGACATCGTTGTAGCTCAGGGACTCGAAGATGACCTTGGGGATCCAGGAGAGGCTCCTGGTGAAGGCAGCGTTGTTGTTGTCGTCGTCCAAGTTCATTCCGATCTTGATAATCTCATCTATTTCGCAGTCCTCGTTATCATTGATGGGGGCGAGCTTGGGCTTGGAGTAGTGAGTCTGGTAAACCTGGGCGAGCCCAGTGGCGGCGTCCTTGCGCTCAGTCTTGGACTTGGAGGTGACGCGCTGTCCGACGGCGAGAAGGAGCTCGGCGGTAATCTTGGCGGGGTCCTCGGAGGCAAGGTCGCAAATGTTGTGAACGACCTCAAGGCGGATGTCGGTGATGGGGTCTGAGAGCATGACAATGAGAGAATCGGTGGCAGCGACACGAAGCTCGGGCTTGTTCTCGAGGATCTTCACGAGGCACCTGGCCATCTGCTTCCTGATGGTGACCTCCACATCGTTGACGCGCTTGCACCACTCCTTGAAGCAGGAGGCGAACTTGACTCCAACGTCGGAGGTCTGCGCGTAGAAGAGGCGCCCGAGGAGCTTGACGACGCGCAGGCGGCGCTCGGCCTCCTCGACCTGGAGGGCGGCGGCGACGTTTCCAATGACAGTCGTGAGGACCGAGGGAGCGATGCGGTGAATCTCGAAGACGATTCCCCAGACGGCGTCCTGGGAGATCTGGGTCTCGTTCATGACGCGGGTGTCTCCGTTGAGGAGCCCGTTCATCAGGGATGCGATGGGGAAGGAAAGGCGGTCCTCGCAGCGCTTGATGACATTGTAGGCGCACATGTAAGAGGGCACGGCGGTGACGGATTCGGTGGAATCGCTTCCCTGGGGGTTGGGTCCACGGGCGACGCACATGAGGAGCTCGTCGAGGAGGGGGGTGGGAATGGTACTCTCGAACTCGTCGACGCAGGCAGCGATGGCGGCAACCGCGTTGTTCATGACCTCCTGGGGATGGTCCTTGTGGACCAAGGTGAGGAGGGTGCGAGTGAGCTCTGCGGTTGGGGGTTGGGGAAGGGGGTGGGAAGGGGGTGGGGTTAGGGAGGTGAGGTGAGGGGGGGGGTGGAGGGGGCATAAGAGATATGAGCTGCGCCGGCACCGCTACCGCCGCCGCACGCCGCGGAAACTCACCAGCAAGCTGCTCAAGGGCATTCTCGTCTCCCTGCCTGGTGAGCTCAACGAGAACTACGCCAATCTTGACGTTGGCCAGCTGCTCCAAGATGTGGTAGTACATGGCGTAATTCGTTTGGGAGGTATTGTGGCAGTGGGTAAGGTTGGAAAGCTGGGAGATAATCTGCTCGAAAACCCTGATAATCTCGTCGGAATCCCACGGGGGCTCAGGAGCGTAGAGGTAGAAGATCTCCATGCAGCATAGACTTGTGAACAGCCTAACCTCCTTGTCCTTGTGCTTCAACAACTTGGGGTTCACAAGGTAGGCCGATAGAGCATCGAGTCCAGGATATTTGGATGAGTTGGGCTCGACATCGTCCTCAGACAAAGCACTGTGGACCTGCTTGAGCTTCTTTACGATCTCGGTCTGGAGAGAGCGAGGGGGGGGGAGGGGGATATGTGAGAGGTGAATAATATAGACCTTCACAGGACCTCGATCGGGAGGGAATCTGGGTAGGGCATTTTTTGGGTGAAGGATGACATCGCAATCGCATTCGTTTCACGAAATCAGACGATGTGTATCTCTTATACCCAAATATATCGTCATTATCTACAAACGAACCCAATCAAGGAGGAACACCACACGAAAACAAATTCCCTCCATCGGCAATGTCTCACAAATTTCAACCCCCCTGGACGCTATGACACCCCCCACGTTTACTACAACATACCTTAGTAGTAGCAGTCTCCAAGAATGCCGAGCTAAGGACCGGGAGTTCCTTAGTACGAGGCATAGGTACAATTTGTGATGAATTCAAAATTGGGAGGAAATAATGGGGAAAAGGAAAACATTTTGGGAAGAACGAAGGGAAGAACGTCCTCAATGTCAAGGTTGTTCATCGTGTTAGTGTGGGTTCAATTTATTGTCGATGGTGTCGAATGCGGGTCGTTTGGCCGAAGACAAACCAAGGGTGGGATTATTTCACAAAGATTGCAAGAAAATCGAGCCGACAGATTTGTTTTGGGGGATTATCTGGTTGATGATTTCCTCGTTCGCGTTAGGGGGGGTGATGGGGCCATGGGTTACGTAGATGATCGAAGTGTGATAGATATTGTGAATAAATCTGTGCCGCTGTGTTGGTCAGCCTTGATGTTGGCAATATTTGTGGAGGTGAGGCGGAGATGGTGGGAGTGAGGAGGACGTGAGGAGGTGCATTGTGTTAGTTGGCCCGTGATTTAACTCGTTCGTGAACCCGTGCCTTCTCTATGCAGATTCTGGCAACGACATACTTGAAATTGAGCAGGGACAAGAACTCGTTCTCTGGCTTAACGATGTCTATGGTTCTGTTTAACATCTCCCTTACCCTCTTTGCAACGTCACTGGGTCAGATTCCTGTTTCGACGGCGTACGCGATTTGGTCGGCCTTAGGCACTGCCGCAGTTTCCTTCGCCGGCGTGTTGTACTTTGGCGAGACTGTGAGTATGCTCAAGGTGGTAAGCCTGCTCAGCATTATCGTAGGGGTCGTGGGTTTGAACATGGCAGATTTGGTGTGAGAACTTAGGGCGTGTGTGCACGACTGCGAGCGGTTGTCAATGAAATGTTTCCGAAGTATCCTCACTCGCGTTTGTCTTAATTACGGTAAAATTTTCTCTTCCGTCTTCTTCCCCTATTTTACCCTCGCCCCCATTAGAATAACTGCCAACACGCCCCTCCGCCTACACCTACAGTAGACCTACACCTAAACTGCTTTCTCCCCCCTCGCGTCCCCAACTCCAACCCGAGAATGCTTGTCCATGAAATCGGCCACCAAGCGAACGTACTTGGCGTAGAACTTGTGGGGGTGGATCAGCTTGCCGCTCAAGTTGACGAACCTGGATAAAAAGGATGGGATCCAATAGGTGGCGTCAATGAAATTCCCGTGGCGTGACCCGTCCATGAGGTGGGCCTCCTTGTTCGGGCAATGGTCCTTGACGACCTCCTGCTTCTCTCTGATGTTGAGAATATTGTACATTTCCGTAGAGGAAAATATTATGACTGGAAGCGACATCGTCTCGACGTGAAGCTGCTTGGGTAAATCAATCTCGATCCCGTATTGCGGGAAGTTGACCTTCCACCATCCGTCGACAAACACCGCCGCCCGATACCTATCCTCGTTCTGAACTGCGACCAGCCCCGCAGCCGAGCCACCGAAGCTGAACCCTCCAACCACCACGTTATCCGCGTCCAGAACCTGCCCGAGCTCCGGGTGCTTCAACAGCATTGACCTCGCCTCGTTGATCTCCCTGGCCCTCCACTCGGCCTGGCTCTGTCTCAAGTTGGGGTCGTAGTCGTGAAAATTGGGGTGCTTGTAAAGCGACATCTTCATCTTCTTGGTCTTTGGGTCGATGCACTCGCACAAAGAAGAAGACAGATCGGAATGGTGAGGGAATGCGACGACGTAACCACGGAGGGCAAGAGTTACTGTTAACGAGGGTTGGAGCGACGAGTGAAGGAGATAAGTTTTTGGTAATGTTCATCGCAAGGTCACAATGTACTACATCAGTGGGAGCATTCATGTCTCCGTTCTGGCCTGTAAGTTCAACACATGTCCACCACCGCTCTTTGCTGTTACTTCTCCTCACCTCCCATCAGGCCATGCTCGCAACCAGTCCCAGAAAGGCCATGAGAGAATACAAGGAGAGGGTACTTCTCCCCCTTCTTTACCTCGGCGTCGTTGAAGCACCGAGGAAGCTTAGCGTATGCAATAGGGTTGGTGAAGACAAACGGTATGATAATCCAGAAAAGGCTTGTGACCATCCAATTCGGCATGCTTTGCGACAAAGCCATTATCATATATCCCCTCAAGAACATACAAATACCCTGGCGCAGCATCGGTGTTTGCTTCTTCCCCTTTGTGGATTCAGGGACTGCAGGGAAAAACACTCGAGTTGGAGCGCCCACCGAGTTCCTGTGGTGGCTTAGGTTAGCGTCGACGATGGAATATCAGGGGGGGGGGGCAGATGTAGTGATGGAAGGAGGTCTACCGCCACCACTTCAAAATTCTTACCTCAAGACCACCGACCCAACACGGCCAGTTGTGTTTCCACAGATTGGAGTCATCAGGTCGCGGTCTGCCTTCAACCATGGAAACCACCATGAAAACAGGATCATTGTGTATACTTCCCGAGCGGACGTTCGGTTCTTTGACGCACGCTGGAAAAATAATAACAATTGCTTATTGACTTTCCTCCCTCTCCACGGTTTTTTGCAAAGCCACCTGTCGATTGCTCACACCACACTGTGGTACGCGCACAACTGAACGTTATGTTGCCTCCTCCGCCTTTATCTACCGATATATCCCCCCCTCAAGCAAAGGATGTTCCGAAAACTGTGAAAATGTCTCGTCTTCGTACGCCATTGTCTCCGCCACCGATATTTTCTATGCCGCCCCCTCCTCTCAGTACGAATATTATCTTGGAGAATGATGACAGTAAGGATCCTGTGGAAAAAATGCAGACGACACTCTTGTTCGAAGGAGGGGAGGTCACCAAGGAGTTGGTTTCCGATGAAGGGGTGGTGTCCGTCGCCAAAAATGTTGTGAAGGTGGAGACAGAGTTCTATGACGCTGGGATCGAGAAGGCGATCGTGAATAGACCCTATGAGGATCATTCCGGTCAACAACCAAACCTTGATGAGCCTAAGCCTAAGGCCACCTCTCCCGTCGTCGCCAAACCTGCCGTCGCATCGAACGATAACGTGTCGCGCCATCATCGACCTGTTGGTTTCGCGACTCTCCCATCGAGTGAAGGATCCGCGACTGGACTCCCCCAAGCACCAGCGCCTGCCCCCCTTTCTCCCCCTCTTCCCCCTCCTACCCCCCCGCCTAAAAAGGAAATAGACACCACGACGACCATCCAGTCCTTTTACATGTCACTAGAACAGGCTCGACAGCAGCTGGATGAGCTGACTGCAATGTTGAAGCGTCAACCTTCTGAAGAAGACCATCCCCTCGAGCCCTACCCGTTGTTCTCCTTCATTCAGCACGCTCAGCCCATGCTAGGCGCTATATTGGACCTCGAAGGGGGCATCCTCAACGAAAATGAGGCACTTGTTTCAAATAATTGTTGCGAAAAGGGTGCAGAAATCGTCAAGGTTGGCTTGGAGTTGGTGTGCGGGGCCGCAGGGGTGACCATGGATAAGAATTTCGAGGCAGGGGCCGCTCAGCTCATTGAAATGTACTGCAGCATTCCCTCCAAAGAAACGTTTTCCTCCTCGTCGATAGAAACCTACTCAAACTTTCTACTTCGATGCGTCCAAGACCGGAGCAAGGGTACGCTCAAGGCCCTGACGGCCGTCAGGACGAGAATGAAGATGAACGCTCGGAGCAGGGTGGACAGCCTGGACGCCGAAGAGGGAGAGGACGCGAATCAGACGCACATCAACACAATTGCGACGATCCTGGGAGAATCCTCAACCATCCTCGGTGCGATAAGGAGCTGGAGGGACGGCATTGAAATGGCGCCTGCTTGGGATGTCGCGAGGGGGAGGCTGCTTAAGTGCTGCGCGGAGGCCTGGCGGAAGGTCGACCAGGAGGCTCAAACTTTGGCGGCGACGGTTTGCAAGTGGATGGTAGCTGACTTGGGCGTCTCGGCGTGGGTAGAGAGGGCGGGAAGGAACGAGGGGGGGGATGACTTGGGAGAGCTTGATTCGCTCTTGGAAGAAGTGGCCTTCCTGTGTCAAGTTGTCTGCCGCTATGTAAGGTTCGTTGAGGATGACGAGAATGGGACTTCAACGTTGGGTTTGCTGAGCAAGGATCACTACCAAATGTACACAACGCTCGAGTGCTTCCATGTTAAGATGAGCTTGGACGTCGCATTAGGGTTGGCGACGCCTTACAATATCGTTGACAGCGTTTACAGCCCAAGCTACGTTGAGGATGCCTTTTACGTCTGCAGGAAGGCCCTGGAGCGTTGCTGCAGCATCACATGTCAGAAGGTTGTAATGGATGTTGGGGGATTCGTCAAGGGACTGTACGATGTCGGAGGGGTGGTTCGGGGGGCGCTGGAGGGGGGGGAGGGGTGTAAGAAGAACGCCAAGGGGGCTAATGTAGGGACGAAAGGGGGTCAGGAGACTCCGAAGAAGAAAAACAAGGAAGTGACTGAGGGTGCGAAAGGGGACCAGGGAGGAGGGAGAGGATGGGGTCTGGGGATGTTCGCCGCGGCTCTCATGGACGCAGTCGATGACATGGATGAGGAGGGGGCGGTGACGGGGGGGGGGGGGGTTGTCGGAGTCGCTGAGAATTGGCTGCAGAGCGACGAGGACAAGCACTTTGCAAAAGTTGTCAAGATCATGGGGATCGCCGGTGGCAGGGTCGGCATCCTTGGTTTGGTGGGGGTGCTGCTTGATAATGAAACCGGGGGCGACTTGGTTGAGGGTTTCAAGGCAATTGGGGATAATTATATGGAATGGATGGTCCAAGAATGTGAGAAGATTGTAGAGGGGGGGTTGGGAGTGGTGGACGGGGAGGGCGTGGGGGAGTTCGAGCTTAGGGAAAATGACTCGTTGGTCTTTCTGAGGATGAGGAAGTACGTGGGGGGGATAGACTACGATCTCGAGGAGAAGGATTTCGATATATTGGAGAACGAGAGGAGGGTAGAGAAAGCCTTGTTGGAAGGTTTGCGGGGAAGCTTGATAATGAAGGCGATTCAGGGCGGGGAGTTTGGTGATTGTGGGGCTTACGATATTGATCCTGAGGGCCCACTGCACTGCCTGATGAAGAGGCTCGGTGAGAGGGCCGGGAATTGCTTGTTTAAGGCTATATTGGATGTCAAGGAGGGGGGGATCGGGGATTGGGGGGCTCTGTTGTTGTCAAAGTACGTGAGGTGCGTAGAGAAGGTTCTGGGGGTCGGGCCGGGGTTGGGAATCCTCGTGAGTAGAGAATTTGAAAAGTTACAGGAGGCCATTAACTTGCTGTCGGTGGAGAAGATTGGGGATCTGGAGAGGTGGTACGATGGGGGGGAGGGATTGAGGGGGGAAGAAAGGGAGGCTGTGATAAGGAGAAGAAAGGACTTTTGTTGATGAATAGGATGACCTATCAAGATGTTTTATTTTTATTTTGTAGTTGTGGACTCGGCGAGGATCTTGTCAACCCTGGTTGCGAATCGTGTTAGAATGTTCTTCTTGTCTCCCCGCCTTCTGACCTAACCCTAACCCTGCAACAGTCCAATTGTCGCAACATACAACCAACAACCAACCCTTTCTCGCATCCTATTGTGCGTTCGCCTTATTTACTCGCTTTACCTCGTCCCATCCTTCTTCTTGACGTTCTCACCTCTCGTTGATCCTCTCCAACCTCCGCTCAATCGATGAAGAAAAGTACTGCGGGGCAAGGGGGGACCTGTGGGACGTCGAAGGGAGCTCAAAGAAGCGGCCTTCTTCATCCTCATTCTTATCATCGACGTCGCCGCCCTCGTTGTAGACATCGTCCTCGCCGTCAACTGTGACGAGAGAAGCGAGGGCGGCGAACAAAGCGAGGGCGGCGAGCAAAGCGAGGGCGGCGAGCAAAGCGAGGGCGGCGAGAGACGCGAGCCGCGGGAGTGGTTGCGTTCATTGAGTCAGTGGATAAGTTAAGGTGAAGTTCTGCGCCCCTCCGCCGTGATATCCGTTGTCTCAGCGCTGTCTTATTTTCGCCCATTCTCACCTCCCTCTCCGCCTCCCTCTCCGCTGCTATGTGAGAGACTCCGAAAGAGCTTCGTAGGATCCTGAGGAATCTCGGCGTGTCGCGTGATGGGGAGTGTGTGAGGCTTCCTCGGACTGTCGGAGGAGGTCATGGAACCCATCACCAATCCAAGAACTCGACCTTCGATTTGGGCCCTCTCTTCAGCCTCTTCCTTAACTCTTTCCTCGAGGTCCTTAATGCGAATTTCGAGCTTTGCCAGGTGTAATGTGTTGTCATCCATGGGGGGGGGGGGTGGAGCGGCGTGAGGTACGCGCAGGGTGGAGAAGCCAACGCGGAGAAGGTGCTTGCATACTACTCGTCGCAATATTTGGCATGCCGATTCCTTGCACTTTGACTGTAACTCGCGAAGCTGCGGATAGGTTCGTGAGTGTGGGCGTGAAAGCGAGGAAGGCTTCGTTAAAGTTAAACATGTTCTCACCTTCACCTCTTGTGCCACAGCTTCGTGCACAATACCCAACGCATCCATCCTGCCTGTGACTCTTTTCAAAGCCTCCTGCATAAGACGGACCTGCTCCGGTGTTTGGGCTCCCTTCATTACCTTCTCGATATCCCCTGGGAGCAGCGCGCAGAGATTTGGGGACGGTTGAGGTGCCACAGGAGGGGAGGAAGGAGACGATAGCAAAGATCTAGGTTCAGCCATGAAATTCAGATGAGATCTTTAGGGAGGGCGGATTCTGTTGGGTGATGAGCTTAAGCCGCGGCCTCCAGTTTGTGTTTGTTTTATGCGTGTTTATTTGCGATAATGAGGAATGTGAATTTAGTTGGAATCAAGGACCAATTTTAGACAAAATCTAGGAAAGGCTTTTTTTCAACCAATATCGCCATCACTGTGGGTTTGAAGTTCCATTGTTGTCCGTACAAACGTATCAAACGTCTACGGGAAGTTAGGAGGTCGGAAAGTGGATTTTCGCCAAGATCACCTCGGAGGCATTCCCTCGGAGCTTGCTCTGTATTAGGAATCCGCCTCCAATAGATGATGCATCAATCGCATGTCTTTCTCTCTGATCTGATTGTACCTTTCCTCACCCATTCGTTGACCACGTTGTTGTCGATGCACCTGTATCCAGCAGCCCTCTTCTTTCCTACATCTTTCCTTGGGGTGAGCCCCATGGTTTGCAGGCACCCTGACGTAAAAGACTACCTCGATGAGACTGTTGACATCGCTTCAAAGGGGATTGGAGATGGGGGGGTGAAGGGGGTGATCTTGGAGCTGTTTGATGAGGATGGGGTGGTGCAGAGGTTTGTTTTCAATTTCAAGGTGTTGGGCGGAGGGGGGGGGGGGGGGGGG
>BRXZ01000462.1:0-10797 GCA_030267625.1 Triparma retinervis
GCTCAAATGGATACCTCCCCTCAGAGGCAGGAATCGGAAACACTCCCTAATATATCAGGGGACGAGCTGAAGAAGGCCCAACTGCAGTGCATAATGTGGGCTGATAACCAAGAGTGGGATCTTATCAAGGAGTATGCAGAGGGGTATGGGCACGAGGTTTTGTTGGGTGTTCACAATTTTACACACAATAACGAATGTGGGCAAGCTTCAGTCCTCCAATTAGCGACAATTTACAAGAACGTTGAGATGGTCAAGCTTGTTTTGGACGCCGGCTTCGACGACAAGAGAGTGATGCACATTTCCGCATTGAACTCAATGAGAACCCACGGTGACAACACTACAATCTTGAGGATGCTTCTGGAATACGGGCTTGACCCTAACTTCGATTCCCAGCTCGAAGGGTATGCGGATGAAACCATGTGTACGCTTCTGATGGTGACTGCTACGGATGGGTGCCACATTAACCACGCAATAACACTCCTCGATCACGGTGCAAATGTGAACAAGGCGGGGGCTGACGCTGATGGCAATGTTGGTGGTGCACTATCTTATTCTATCTATCACGGGAGGCACGATCTATGCAAGTTGTTTCTCGAGCGTGGTGCTATTCCAACGACTGAGGACGTGGATTCAGTATATGACATCTGCCTTGGTACGTGCAAAGGGATACATTCACAAAACGTTAGTAGCGATCTCGCACGGGCTTTGATGGTGACGTTTCTTCACCTCGGAAAGCCAGACCAAGACGTAGTTGAAGAACAACACAACAAGAACTCCACAATTTTGGGTCGGGATCCCGTCATCGCCCACATCACAAAGCAATACATCCAAGGCCGTCCCTTCTGCTGCGAAATCTGCGAGGCCCTCACAGCCAAGGGTCGCGACAAACTCCTCATGTGCCCTTGCCGCACAATTGCATACTGCTCGAGGGATTGCCAGGTCAAGAACTGGAAGAAGCACAAGGATGAATGCCAGGGAACTCTTAATGAGAAGGGGGAGAGTGAGGCGATTGTGAAGGAGAGGAAGATCACGGGGAAGGGAGGAGGGGGGAAGAAGGGGAAGAAGGGCCGGGGGAAGAAGAAGTGAGCGGACGAATGAACGTTCGAACGAACGAACGTATAAATTGAAGAAGATGAAAAAAGGTAAACAAACAAACTACAAGCCGTTAAAGGAACGGAATGAGTTTGCTCTTATGTCAACTTTCATTACTTGCCGCTCATGAGTGGTGGGGGGGGAAAGGAAGGGAACAGCCTAAATAAATATTGCTGCAGACATCCGCGATGATATGCGTGTTTTAGTATAAGAAATGGTCCATATTCACAAAAAGCATGCGATTAAAATGCCGCATCAAATCTCACTTCCAATCGCTGCGTAACAGCTTCATATTTTGCCCCGTGGCTCTCGGACAGGTTATTCCCCCCATTGTCACACAGTCAATCCTGAGCAACTCTTCCTCAACCTCCCCCAGATGTTTTCAAGCTTATCTTGTTCCTCTGCTTTAGTTCCAAAATCTTCCCAAAATTTGTAGCAAGTTTCGCTCAGCGCTTCCGGGTTCCCCTTCTTCTTACGTTGCATTTTGTCTAACCTGTTCTGGTAAGAAAAAAGATCTTAATCCCCCCCCCGCCGCCTCCAACTTCCATCCTTGTTCTCACCCCAAATGCCATGCAGATCCAGTTAAGGGGAAGTAAGTGGTGGGTGACGAAGATGAACGTCGAAGACCACCATTCGATTCGACACCAGGAGTTCAAACAAGGTGAGAATTGGGAAAACATCAACACCAAGAAGACGCCAGTACCCACCAACACCTTCCACACACCCTCCACACACCTTCCACACACACACATTCTCTTTGCTCGCCGGCCCCGTCGACTCACTCGCCACACTCGATCCACCATCTGCCATCGCTCCTCCCCGTCCCAGTCATCACGCCTAGGCTTAGCACAATTCTCAGTCTGGTCGTCCTCTTTCTCTCGATGGGAGAAGTAATGGGTGAAGTCTGCGGCGCAGGTCGTTACTGCTCAGGGGAGAACTGGAGGGGGGCCAATCAATGCACGAACTGTCCTGCTAACTACTCATGTCCTGGCCAACTAAATGGATTTATGGGGGCTCCGGTGCCGTGTTTTGCGAATGAAGAGGACAAGGATTTGGTCAACAACGCACCAAAACATTGGTGCGTCGCCAGCTCCCTAGCTTCTGATACAATCCCTCACAAAGGGAACTTCTACTGCATCAACGGTGGGATCGTACATGGAGAAATGGGCGTATGCTCGTGCACGTCATGCAACACTGGTTTTGTTGGCACACACTGTGAACTTGACCTTGATGGTGCAGCACCTATCATGGTGAGCGGGACATGTGCGTCGCAAAGTGCATATAATGGACTATACTCTCCCGTTGGATTCACTGCATCGAACAAACCTTGGTACAAGAACGAAAATAACAGAACTCTCTACTACGACCCTGATTGTGGGCTTGGATCTCATCACAATCTATGGATATTTGACTCAGAAGATCCATCTGCTACTGCCAAAAATGACCTTGATGCCGACGAAACGTGTAATTTTTCGGGGTACGTTACTTCTACGAGCAGCTTTCCTCCAATGGGGACAAATATCTGGGAGTTCTATTGTGATGGGAGCTGGAAAGATACTTCCTTAGTTACTACGCCAATTTGGCACGTGAGATACATCACAGAGCTTTTCAATAAGCTTAGCAATGGCGGTAACTCTAGAATGTCCAACGGTGCTACTGTAATGATGATGATAGGCGATTATAAATGTTCAGAGGGGGAGTGCGAAGGCGCGGATACCATTCTAAAATTAGATGACGTACATGGCAAGATTAAGTGCATTGACGACAACGCTAAGTGTGTTATGGATGCGGAAGGCAGCAGGAGAAGCCTGGATGTGGACGGGACTGGTGGTGAAACGCTCTCCGTAAGAGCAATAACATTCACAAACGGAGAGGTCCAAATCGGTGGTGGGATGAACGTCTGGAATATGGCCACAGTTGACATTTATCTCTGTGTCTTCTCTCAATGCAGAGCTACTGGTCTCGAGCTCTGGTATGGAGGAGGCGCAATATTTGTCGGAGATGGCGGCAGTACTGTCAATATATTTTCGACAATCTTCACTGACAATTCGGCAGACAACGGACAGGGCGATGACATTTTTAGAGTACAAGGAGCCATCACGATCTACGATACGTGTCCTCCTCCCTATTCCTCCAACAATCCAAAAAAAGGTGAGAAGAAGAGAAATGAAGAACGCACACGTATCGCACACATTCTTACATCCCTTTCCTTCCCCACCAGGGTCCGCTTTAAATACGGGCGCAATGCTGATCCAGTGGTTAATTGATGGTCCACTCTACTCGTTCTCAGATTGTTATTATCAGTGCGAAGCTGGTAAATACAATCCAACTGGCGGTACACAGATCTCCCACTGTCAAGATTGTGTCCCCGGTAAAGTAAGCAAATTCCCCGGATCGAGTATATGTGTCGACTGCGATGCTGGCAAGTTTAGTGATCGCGAGGGAGCAAATTCATGCACCAACTGTGACGAAGGAAAATACAGCCTCCCTGGTTCTTCTGATCCAGATTGCAAAATATGTGCCGAGGGAAAGTACGCCTTCTTTGGCTCTCGTACTTGCTCAACTTGTGATCGAGGTAAGCGCAGCGTTTATTTTCACATTCCGCATCCTTATCTCTCTAACACTCCTTTCCACAGGAAAATACAGCAGAGCTGGAGCTGCAACTTGTGAAAACTGCCCCAAAGGAAAGTACACAGAGCATGAAGGGACATATATTTGCACAGGCTGCACAGAAGGAAAGTTTCTTCCTGAAGAAGGATCGTTTTCACAATACGACTGCATGAACTGCGACGCTGGAAAGTACAGTCCTTCCCCTGGTCTTTCAGAGTGTCAAAACTGCACCAAGGGAACATACTCCCCCTCCATGGCTACCGATTGCACTGACTGCCCACCGGGATGGTTCTCCTCTTCTACCATGTCTCCGGCTTGCGCGAAATGTCCCATAGGAAAGTACGCCGATATGCCACAAAGCGAGGTGAGAATAAAGTGGGGAATAGGATCGCTTGACACCAGTCTTCCATAAATTTTGCTTGCCCATTCCTCTGAACGCTTTGCTCCTTCCCCCGTCGCTCACCCCCTGCTCATCGCAGAGCTGCAAGACTTGCGATCCTGGGACCTACAACCTCGCCGAGGGGTCTTTTGGATGTGACAAGTGCGCTGGTGGAGAGAAACTCGTTGTCGACAGCGCCGGAACTCGCTGCGAAGACTGTGAAGACGGGAAATTTAGCAACCCTGGCTCAACTTCCTGCGATACTTGCGAACATGCTGATGGCTTCATCGCAAAGGCCGGAAGCGAAGCGTGCCAATATTGTGGTCCCGGTTTCTACGCGGACCACAACACTCATTGCTGCGTAAAATGCGATGTTGGAAAGTACAGCATCGGGGGAAAAAACGTATGTGAAATTTGCCCAGCTGGAACGGACAATGAGGTTGGTGCAACGAATTGTTCTCCGTGCCCACCTGGTCAAATTACAGTAGGAGATACATGTAGACGTTGCGAAAGAGGCAAGTACGCTGGCTTTGGAGACTTATCATGTTCAAGTTGTTCAGAAGAGGGAGAGTTCTCGGCAGAGGAAGGACAGGCAGTATGTTCCACATCGCCGGCAGGCTTCAAACCAATCTCGGAGACTGATCGTACAGGAATTGTACCTTGTGCCGCAGGAAGATTCTCAATTGGAGGGAAGACAAGTTGTTCTGCGTGTCCTGCTGGCAAATATAGCGAGTATAACGACGAAACAGGAGCAGTTGGTTGCACGGCCTGCGAACTTGGCTTGATATCATCTGCAGGCGCTCCGTCTTGTATACCGTGCGCAATGCCCACTTACTCTAATAATGGCATCACATGTACTCGATGCGAAGGAGAGGGGCAATACAGTGACACGACAGGAGCTTCCTCATGCAAGTTCGCCCCCGTCGGGTTCATGGCTACCGACGACCACAAAGGAGTGATTGCCTGTCAAGAAGGATACTATTCTGACGATGGTGTCGCGTGCAAGCAGTGCGACGGCGAGGGACAGTATAGCGACTCTCTAGGAGCTTCCTTCTGCAAAACCTCCCCTGCCGGCCATAGACCAAACAGCGACCACACAGCCATACTCCCTTGCTCGGCAGGCAAGTTTTCAAACGGAGGCACATCGAGTTGTACCGCGTGCCCTATCGGCAAGTACAGCGACACTTCCGGAGCAGTTGGATGTAAGGCTTGTGAACTTGGCTCTGTCACAGGCTATATCGCTAATATTGGTACTTCTGCTTGCCTCATGTGCTCCCCTGGTTCGTACTCGAATGACGGCCAACATTGCCAAGATTGCGACGGAATGGGTCAATACAGCGACGAGACTGGAGCATTTTTCTGCCAGACTGCGAAGGCAGGTTACAAGCCAACAGAAGATCGCAAAGCAGAGGTGAGACGAGGAAGGGAGCTACGAGGCCACGAGCACATATACGGCCGTTATAAATATTGAAGTCTCGTCATCCTAACCCTTAACGATTCGCCTCGCTCGCCCTCACTCATCGCGCAGGAACCGTGCCCGGCAGGAAGGTTTTCGACAGGAGGCTCAAATGTATGTGAGCTATGTGCCGAGGGTGCTACTAGTTCCGAGGGAGCTGCTGGTTGCTCCACCTGCGCCACTTGTGCCACCGGTAGATACATGATCAGCGCCTGCTCTCCAACTGCTGAAACGCAGTGTGGAGACTGCTTGGCCGGTTCAGCCTCAATGGGCATCACCGCCACAGCTTGCGCCTCCTGCACCGGCGAGGGCGAGTACTCTGACACCGACCGTGCCCCAGTGTGCAAGACTTCCCCTGCCGGCCACAAGCCCACGGATGATCACACCAACATTGAACTTTGCCCCAAGAACACATTCTCGATCGGTGCCACCAACGAGTGCACGCCCTGCCCTTCCAACGGTCACTCCCAACCCGGCTCTTCTGCCTGTGAGCGTTGTTTAACAGGAAGGTACTTCAGCGAGCCTGACAACAAGTGCGAACTCTGTCCCAAGAATACTTACACAATATCGGGGGCGACGGACATTATTGGGTGCACCGACTGCCCTCCTGGTGGCCACTCCGATCCCGGATCAGGCAACTGCAAGCAGGTGAGCATTTTATGAAGTGAAAGAGCATTGTGAATATGACACGAGCAATGTGCAATCCCTCTTCTAGAGCGCCTGGCCTCAACAATCCTAACCAACTCGCTTCGCTTCTCGCAGTGTTTGACCGGCACGTACTTTCACGAGGTCTTTAATGACTGTCTTGCATGCCCATCTGGAAAGTTCTCCGCGACTGGAGGAACTAGTATTGACGGTTGCCAAGACTGTGACGCCGGTTTCATTAGCAATGATGTCGACGGGGCCGGCTTCTGCACACCCTGCTCCGCCGGCAATTTCTCAAACCCAACTCAAACGGCCTGCCTTCTCTGCCCTTCCGGCAAAATTTCTGGCATTGCTTCCACCGAGTGCACGGATTGTGAGTCGGGCAAGTACAGCAATGTAAGAGGCTCCGAGGTGTGCACAATCTGCCCTAATTACATGACGTCAGACCCTGGATCGACCTCCTGCCGCTGCAAGGATGGCTTCCTCGACGCAGTGGATCCCATCACCAACGAGCCAACCTGCACGTGCGGTCCTGGGACAACGCTTGATCATGGAGCCTGCGTGCCCTGTACAAACGGGTTCTTCAAGTCCACCACATCCCTCGAAGCTTGTATCTCTTGCAACAAATTTGCGGTGAAGAATGCAATCCAGTCTGAGCGTCCCGCAACCTCACCCCTATCCTGCATGTGCTCACGAGGCGACTACAGAGTTCTCACAACTCCTCTACAAAAAGGCTCAGAGGACTCCCCGTCAACCTTCTTCATCGGAGAGTGCCTTCCTTGCCCCGAGGGTACGCTGTGCAACGAAGCGGGGGTCAAGGTCGAGAAACTCCCTCTAAAAAAGGGATACTGGAGGAGCAGCCGTAACTCTTCCAAAGTTGTGCGGTGCTACACTGAGTCAGCGTGCTTGCACCCTCACGATGACGACTCTGAAGAATCACAAATCATATCAGTTGATGGTCAGTGCGCCGAAGGGCATACAGGACCCCTCTGCAACGTCTGCAAGAAAGGCTTTGTCAAATCAACGACGGGAGAGTGCTTTCAGTGTCAGCCTTCCACTACAGGCGGTTCCGCAGCTTTGTCCTTCTTAATCATAGTCGTAGTCCCGCTTATAATTTTATGGTTCGTGAAAAGAAGGAGGGCAAGAGAGAAGAACAATGTTGAGAGGACTTCCACCGCATCCATTAGCGAGAAGTTGAACGAGATGAGAAATAGCAAAGATAGCAGATTCAAGCGGTGGCGAACAAAGCTCAAGATTCTGACTTCGTTCTACCAGGTCATCACGCAGATGGAGGGCGTCCTGGGGATAAGGTTTCCTCCGATCTTCGAGAATTTCGCCCGCTCTGTATCACGAATAGCAAACCTCTCCTTCCTTCACGTTGCGAGGGTTGACTGCATGATGGAGATCAACTTCTACACCACTTTGGCAACGATGACAATCGCTCCTCTAGTAGTAGGGCTCTTAATTGCCTTAGTGGGGTTCTTGCTCTTCAAGTGCTCGTCAGACGAAGAGAAGAAGACAAATATCTTGAAAGACACGAACGCAGTCCTCTTGATGTTATCCTACCTCGTCTTCGCCTCCGTCAGTACTGCGATCTTTGAGACGTTCAACTGCACAACGTTTGGGGACGATGAAACATTCTACTTAGTTTCGGACCAGTCCGTGAGCTGCGAGACGACTGAGCACAAAATTTGGCAGATCTTCGCCTTCGTCATGATGCTCTTCTATCCCCTCGGCACGCCCCTTCTTTATAGTCGGTTGCTTTGGAAAGACAAAGAGGTGCTCAAGGATGAGGAGGAGAGGGACACGGACGAGAATGCCAGCAAAAGTGCCTTCCTCTGGGATCAATATTCCGCCTCGTTTTGGTGGTTCGACGTGTTTGATTGTGCCCGCAGGCTCCTCCAAACTTCCTTCCTCATATTTGTCTTCAAGGGTAAGGCTTCCCAAATAGTGTTCGCAATGCTTGTGAGCGCGTCGTGTTCAACCCTTTTCATACACTGGAAGCCCTTCATTAAGGAAAGCGACAACAATCTGGCGATCGCCTCCCAGTGCAGTATATTCCTGACTCTTTTTTACGCCCTCCTGACGAAAGTGGGGGTTGATCAAGACGAGGATTATGACAAAGGAATCTTTGGCGGGCTTCTCATCGCCATAAATTTGTTTGGAATATTTATCATTGTCTTCGCTGCTCTCACGAAGCCTGCGAAGAATGTGCTCAAGCTCCTCTCTCGTAAACACAGCCATGACGCTCCAATCAAGGGCATTACACTGAGACAGAGGCCGTTGGAGGCGTTCAAAAAATACTTCTTCGATGTGATACATAGTACGGAGCAAACAGCAGGGTGGGAGAGGTGAGAATGATGAAAAGTCAAGGTAGCGTCGCGACAACTTAAAATCTTAATTCACGATACCCACCCCTCCTTTTTCGCTACACGTTGCAGGATTGAGGCAAAATGCTTTGGAGGAGGAGGGAAAGGAGAAGCTTGGCTGGAGGAGACGGGCGCATTCGCAGAGTGGAGGTGCAGCTCCGGGGATGGCCCTATAGACCAGTGCAGGGTCACCTACGAGGTGGAGATTGGAATGCGGGACTTCCTAGCCAACGTCACGAAAGCGGATCGGAATCAAAAGAAACTTGGTGACAACGCGGATGGCACTGAGGATCGACACATGATAGCTGAGATGCCATTCCCACTATGCGCTAGGGAATGCGTGATTAGGAGACTGGTAGAGGCCAACGACGAAACGTGCTGGATCATTACAAGGACTTATCCCGGGAGTGACGCGAGGACCGTGACAAGGAACCCCTTGCGCGTTCTGATTGACGTGCATATTGCAGGTTACTTCTTGGAGGCGCTTTCTCCAAATCGAACCAAGGTGATTTATTTAGTAGGAACCAATCTGAATGGGATATTTGCATTGGATTGGATATCGAGAAAGGCTTCACCACATCATTTGAAGGCCCACGTTGATAACAACATGAAGTTTGTCAGAGAGATGAATGGGGAAGGGGTCGAAGAGATAAAGGGGGCCCTGGACCTGGGCTCAATCTTTGCAAATAACGACGAGGAGGAAGGTACCTTCGAAATGACTCAACCGAGTTACATACAAAAGGAGAAAGAGAGGGAGCTTTCAGGTGTGAGTGGGTTGCTTGACGCAAACAGGCAGTTGAGGGCAGCGAGCAGTGGGGGGGTTGGACTCGGGGGTGATGTTGTTGCAAAGAAGTTCAAGAAAAAGAAGAAGAAGAAGAAGAAGGAGGAGGACGTCGCGAAGGACAAAGAGCTGTTTAAGAGGCTCGATGGTGGGGGGTTCAAGAAGGTGATTGGTGTCGGGAAGAAGGGTTTGCTCGAGGTGAAAAAGGCGCCGACTGCAGTGGACAGGAAGCAGGCGCCTGATATTAAAGCGAAAGGTAGGGTTTATACATATAACAACGACAACAACAACGATAACAACAACAATGATGATGACGACGACGACGACAATATCCGCCCACCATCCACTCCCGCCCCCATCTTTCCTCCCCCAACTTGGGAGAAGCATAAGGATGAAGAGTCCGGCGAGTTCTACTTTCACAATATGAGGACGAACGAGACGACGTGGGAAGACCCAAACAAAACAGATACATTTTAAAGTTGTCAATAATATGAAACTGAATCGATATTGTAGCTTGCTCCATTAATCTTTTTGCGCAAAGTACTTGCACGCAATCCTTACACTCCCCCCTCGACTAAATTTTAAGCAACCGCTCCTTCCTCCCCACCCTCCGTCTTACCCCACCCCACCTTCTCCATCCAGATTTTTTGTTCCCTCAATATCCATTCGCTCGCCAATCCCTGGTTCTCAGTGTACCCCTTGGCGGCCTCGCAGAATTCCCCCTCCACGAACTGTTCGTTGTAGTTGAGGTTGCAGAACATGAGGATCTGCGCCTCAAGGTGCTCGTTGATGGGCTTGGCCTTCTGGAGGGTGACCATGTCCTCGTGGTGGAATCCTTCGGTCTTGGCGCTGCTCAACGTCATGGGGCAGTCGGTCCTTGGCTCGGTAAGATCGTTCTTCAGGAGGAGATCGGTGAATCTCTTGGCCCAGCTGACCCTATCGGACAAAGGAGTGGGGTTGGGGACGTTCAGCAGCTCGTTTGTAGTCGCGATGATGGAGGTTGAGTCGAACTCCGAGGTGGAGGTCGGCGCGAAGCCTTCGTTGTACACGACGCCCTTGGGGATCCAGGGGCTGATAGCGATCGTCGGTACCCTCAGCCCTAGCCTGTCGTAGGCAAAGCCTTGGGGACTGATCTTCCCGTCTGGGTTGGGTATTCCCTCGTTAGGGGGGGGGACGTGGTCGAAGAACCCCCCGTGCTCGTCGTACGTTAGGAGGAAGAGGGTCTCGTTCCAGCCCGCAGACGCGCGGATGGCGTTGTAGACGGAGGCGTAGAGGTCCTCGCCGAGAGAGACGGGGGCGTCGGGGTGCTGCCAGGTGGGGAGGACGGAATCGTGGGTGGAGGAGCGAGGCTGAGATGGGAGGAGGTTAGTCATGAGGAGGAGGGAGTGGAGATAAGTTATGAAAAAGGGAGAGCGGCAGCCATCGCTTCATTCGCTTCTCCAGCCGACGAGCATTTCACGCTGAC
>BRXZ01000483.1:7096-17381 GCA_030267625.1 Triparma retinervis
GGAGGAATCGAGGTCGACCTCGTCGACGACGAGGCCGCAGAGGAGGTCGACCCCTACATGGGCACCGTCGTCTCCCAGGCCGTCATCGCCCAGGCCATCCCCGAGCAGATCACCACCCTCGAGGACATCACCGGGCAGCTCTCCCAGTTCACGAACGTCCTCCCCGTCGAGGGCATCGTCGAGCAGCTCGAGGCGCTCAAGGAGAAGATGGAGAAGGACGCGAAGCAGGCGGAGATCAACCTCACCGGGGACGAAGACGACGACGAGGAGGAGGAGGAGGAGAAGGGCAAGAAGGGAAAGAAGGGAAAGAAGGGGAAGAAGGGTGCCCCCGTCAAGAAGGCCAAGGTCAACAAAAAGGGCAAGGCCAAGGTCGGCGCTGCCGCCACCAAGGACGACTGCGTCCCAGGAACCGACCTCGTCCTCAAGGACGGGACCGTCGTCACCGTCGCGAGCTTCGCAAAGGGATGGGTCACCAACGGGGCCGACGGGAAGAAGCTCCGCGTCAAGGGCCTCTTCCTAGCAAAGGAGTACGAGGAGGTCGAGGAACCAGAGGAGGAGGCGCCCAAGAAGGGGAAGAAGGGAGGGAAGAAGGGCGGCAAGAAGGGGAAGAATGCCTCGAAGGAGGCGGCCGCCTCGGAACCTTCCCCCGAGGTGGAGGAGGCGCCCTCGAGGCCCGCAAGGGGAGCCAGGGGCAAGGGCAAGGACAAGGCTAAGACCGTGGCCAAGAAGGCACAGCCGAAGAGGAAGGCAAATGCACCGGAGAAGAAGAAGAAGGAGAAGACGAAGGCAGCACCCAAGGCAGCGCCCAAGAAGGCTGCCCCCAAGAAGGATGCTCCCAAGAAGGCTGCCCCCAAGAAGGCTGCCGCCAAGAAGGCCGCCCCCAAGAAGGCCGCCCCCAAGAAGGCTGCCGCCAAGAAGGCTGCCGCCAAGAAGGTGACCACCTCGGTCACCAAGACTTACGAGTCCCCCGGGAAGAAGGCCAAGGGCTATGCCTACGAGGAGGTCGTCGAGGAGGAGGCAGGGGACGAGTACGAGGTCCTCAACCCCAAGCGCTCCCGCACCAGCACCTTCCCTGACCTCCCCAAGAGGAAGAGGGTCCAGAGCTCCCCGGCGAGGATGGAGACTAAGAAGAAGAAGGCCATGGCGGCGTCACCCGCCAAGAAGGCCAAGACCCCCCCCGCGAAGAAGGCGCAGAAGAGCAAGAAGAAGTCGATTGGAGGCAAGAAGAGGAGGAACTGAAAATGGGACACATTGGAGGGGAAGAAAACAAGGAAGAGGAAAAGGGGGGGGGGAAGAGGGAGAGGGGGCGGGGGAGATGATGGGGTTTCCTAAGAAACGCAACGTGGAATAGCAAAACAACATCACGCCACGTTTTTAAATTCGAGCATTCTTGCACGCCGCGCATTCGCCCCCTCACTCACTTCTTGCTCTTGATAGGATGGGGTGTGTGGACGTACTTGGAGTACTCGGGTTGGTAGTTTCTCCTGTCGAGCGAATCGCCCGCGTTGCTCTCCTCCCTGCCCAAGCTCCCCAGGTCCTCGAGGTGGAAGTTTCTAGGCTTCTCATCATAGTCCTCCGAGAAGGCGAACATCCGATCGTTTGGATTCCTGTACTCTCCAACTTCCCTGAGCGCCCCGACGTCGTTCGCCCCAAGCTCAGCCCCGCTCCGCCTGCTATAGAGGTATATCGGCACCCCCCTGTGCCTCGTCTCCCACTGGTGCAGCCACCCCACCATTACCCCCCCCACGACCACCACAGGGGTGTAAGGGTCGAGGGAGCGGGAGAGCTTTTCCCGGAGCGCGGACATACCCTCCTGTGCGGCGTGGCAGATAACGGCCGTTGCCTCCCCGAGGTCCCCCTCCATGATGTCCTCGACGAGGCGGTACTCTACCCTCTCCCCGACCTCTTGCTCGTACGCTCGCTTGTCGCAGCGATACTCGAGGTCGGGGTCCACGCCGTAGCCGATGCAGTGGCAGCCAGTCTTGCTGGCGGCCTCGATCATCCAGCGACCGTCGCCGCACGAGAGATGGACGAGGGTGTCCATCTTGGTGAGGTTGAGCTGGTCAAACACCTTATTGAGTACAACCATCCAGGAGAGCGAAAAAAGGTTCGTACGAAGGGACACGTCCTGGGGCGTGATAAAAGAGCCATCATGGTGCTTCGGGAACCTATACGAGTCGACGATTGTCTCTGAATCTACCTCCTCCTGGTCTAGAAAGTAGGTTTCCCGAGGCTTTGTTGTTTTTTCATGCAGAGAATCGAACCGGGCGAGCGCAGCGTCAAAGGTAGCCTCGGCCTTGGTAAAGTTTAACTCGTCAGCGGACATTTCGAGGACGCCAAGTAGGGGAGAACTTTGGAGGAAGTCGTTAGCAGCAGAATCAAAAGAATGAAAAAAGACAGAAAGGAAGGGTTCGAGGACTTTTTGGGCTAGGCAGAGGGAGAGCCAGTGGGGAGGGAGATCGCTAACGGGAGTAGACTCTTCTCTTGGAGATGAATTTCAAAAGATGGCTTTCTGCCTTTTTTCGGGAGAGTGTGAAGAGGTTCGGGTTGCTTCAATCCTTTCTGTTATCATTCTCTCCTAAAACACGGCATTCATTATCTTCTACAATAACCAGAACCAAAATACTTTCACGCCCTTCTCACCAATACCCCCTATCAATGTGTGTGTTGTGAATAAACCCTGGCCAAAACAACCGTTTTTTCAATGACACTCTTCTTCTTGGTCCTCTTCTTTATCCTTCTTACGACGAAATGTGACGCAATCGTGAGCGTTAACAACATGGTACAGTTGTTTCACACAATCAGTAATGGAGGTTCTGGATTCCAGCAAGGACGTGATCACATCATGGCAAGTGGATCAACTGCAGAATTGGTTGCGGGAGTTTACAAATGTAACATCCCATCATTACATGATGGGATAGCCAGATGCGCAGACGATAATTATGGGATATTGTACTCCCAAGACTTGTTTGGAGAGGTCAAGTGTGAGGAGGACGACGCAAGCTGTATCCTTGATGCAGAGGAGGAAAGAAGAGGGATGACTGTTCATGGAACTAGCATCGGTACACTCACTTTCCGAGCTCTTGCCTTCGTCAATGGAAAGGGTTGGGCTGGTGGAGGGGTTTTAATTAAGGATGGTGCGAGTGATGCCAGGGTGACCATAGAACTGTGTGTCTTCTCTAACTGCAGAGCTACAAGTAGTTCGGGAGGCGGAGCAGTTCATGTTCATAGTGGAACTGTGAATTTCTACGGAACAAGCTTCAACGAAAACATAGCCTCAGGAAATGGCGACGATATTTACAGGAGTTGGGGAACAATCACCATCCACAATACGTGCCCATCTCCTTACTCTGTCGCTGCATTCCAAGGATACCCCCTGCAGAATGAGGGCACCATCAGCGGCCCCGCTAACTCTTTCTACTGCATAACCTGCCCCTCGAGAGGCTACAGTGGCACCGATGTTCCCGATTGCGTTGCTGAACCCTGTCAAGCCACTTCAAATCCTACTGATAATGGGTTGGGTTCTGTAGATGGGAATTTCTACTGCATCAATGGTGGTGACATCGGTGGTGTTACTGGGTCTTGCACGTGCACCTGCAACGCCGAGTTTAATGGGATCAATTGTCAAAACCCACACTACATAAACGACATGACTTCGTTGGCCTACAGCGTGCACCCCACTAGCAACACCAAAATTCGCAACGGAGAGACCGTGATTATGGCCGCCGGATCGTATAAGTGCTCAGAGGGGACGTGTGCAAGTAGTCAGAGCATGCTGCAGACAGAGGATCTGTTTGGAAACGTGAAATGCAAGGAGGACAACACAGGGAGCTGTGCGATGGATGGCGAGAACAGCAGAAGAGGGATGTATATGCAAGGGACTGGGAGTGGCACACTCGTTCTTCGAGCAATTACCTATCTAGGAGGGCAGAGCTCTGTTGGAGGAGGGCTTTACATTATGTATGGTGCCATGGTAAGCATTGAACTGTGTGTCTTCTCTAACTGCGTAGCAACAAGTACTGCGTGGGGTCATGGAGGTGGAGCAATTTTTGTTGATAGTAATGGCGGAGGAACTATTAATATTTTCGGGACCAGTTTCAATGGCAACCTTGCTGAGGAGGGTGGCGACATTCTCGCAGATGCTTCGTTTCCACAAAACATCTTCATCACAATCCATTCTACGTGCCCCTCGCCGTACTCAGATGAAACCTCGGTTCAAGGCGACGCACTGGACTATCATGATCTTTACGTTGACGCACCACAGTATTCACATTCCTGTGAGATGGTCTGTCAAGCTGGATTTTTCAACCCAAGACGGGGATTTTTGATGTCAGATTGTGTGGCATGCGGCGCCGGCAAATTTGGCACTAGCGTGTCGACAGGAGCAACTAGTGAGGCTATTTGCGAAGCTTGTCCTGCTGGAAAGTTCAGCTCGTCCACTGGAGCAACAAACGACGAAACATGTGAGAATTGTATTGCCGGAAAGTACATGCCGGAAACCGGAGCCTCGAGCGAGACAAAGTGCCTTCTATGCGGCGTCGGCAAATACAGCAACGCAACCGGGATCACAAGCGAAGCAAACTGTCGTCTCTGCCCCTCTGGCCGCTACGGTGAGGACAAAGGGATGTCGTCAAGTTCCTGCTCAGGTCCTTGCGATGCGCACTTTACGTGTGCTCCTGGTTCCCAGTCCCCCGCTGATGGCTGCGCCCTCGGTTACTTCAAATCTTCATTATCTGATGATTGTCACATTTGCCCTGCAGGTCGCTTCGGCGACAGCCACAGACTCAAGACCGACCGCTGCAGCGGCCCCTGCCAACGAGGTTACATCTGCGAGCCTGGCTCCACTTCAGCCACAGCAAAAGCCTGCTCCGAGGACGAGTTCTGCGCCTCTGGAACTACATCACCACTCGCTTGCCCCGAAGCGCACGCCAAGACATGTAACAGCAAGACAAATGCAACCTGCCAAGACAGCTCGCTTTGCCTCTTCGACCAGTGCACTGGCCTCAAGCCTACCTTCCAGTGTCCCCTCGACGAATTTGACGTCCACACCTGCGGCGTTCTTTTCTCCTCCGCCTTCCTCAAGAAGGGGGACGTCGGTAAGACAGCGCTACGAGCAGGACAGGACATCAACGAACACGCACTGCGCACCCTTCTATTCGCTCATCGCGCAGTTCTTACCCACTAATACAACCCCCTTCGCGACTCGCTTCGCTCGTCGCATTGCAGGCTGCCCCCCGGGATCGAGCTGCGACTCATTTCAGGAGATCGAGCGCTCTGTTAATACTCTCTACTGGCTCAACTTCTCCGATACCGGCGTCGAGGTCGTTTCCGCGTTGATCTCCGTTCTCTCCCTCCTCCCCTTCATTTCGACGTACATGTCCACGCTGCTCTCGTACTTGAACCTCTACGTGATGATGCCAATGGACATAATCCTCCAATCTACCGTCTTGTTCGTTGCCCTTGAACGCAACTTCTCCAGAGCAGTCGACGAAATGCTGAACGGTAACTGTTGGAGTTCCTTCAGCGCTTTCGTTACCTTGGATGCGTTTGCGGATGATATCAAGCTTATTACAATCCTTGGGTGGCTCGAGCTCATCCTTGGACTGGCAGCAATAGTCAGTGCTCGTTATGATCTCGGGAGGATTGGCAGCGATGGCTCTGGAGACTCGCTGCACGGTAAGGGTCTGCTCTATCTCTCTGTGGGCTGTCTATTGATAGATATGGCGATCAGCTCAGCGGATTTCTTCATCTTCACACAAGACGCGCGCAATGATTTCAGAGACTTGTCGAGCTCCGTCTACGACACCGCCTTCGACACCTCGGGCATCAACTTTGATCCGTTTGAGCGTTGTGTCAATTTCGCGAGGATCTACGAGCCTCTGCCAACCATCTCGACCGATAACTGCCTTGCCCCCGAAATCCCGACCGACTCGTTCGACATGGGCTTATTCGAAGCTTTGCCGAATTGGCTCATCCTCATGGGGTCTATGGGCGCTTCCTACGTGCTTTGCCGACTCCTCCTTCTCATAGGTGTGTGCCGGAAAAGGCTTCGAGCTTCTGAGAATACTTTCAACGTGCCCTTAGCCCCCCCCGTTACGGGCATAGGGATCGAAATGGGGCAGATGCAGTCCAATAGCAGAGCGCCAACCGCGAGCGAGTCGAGTGTCATCGATAACCCTGCCAGGAAGATAGAGAATTTGCAAAGGGTCATTCGTGAAAAAGACAGAAAGATCAACGAGTTGCAGCGGGAGATCCGCACGCAAACGCACGCGGAGTTGGATTTGGCGAGGAAAAACAACCAGGCGGCAACGCGCCTATAAATGTAATCTTGCCCGTAACATAGCAAAAAAGTAACATTTAAGCACATTTTGAGAGACCCGCCGAAGTGAACCCGCACGCCCTGTGTCCCTATTTCTTCTTGCCGTTTTTTTTCTTCCCACCTTTCCCCCCAGCAACTGCAGCACTAACACCGCCGTTACCATCGCTCCTTGCCTCACTTTCAGCCCTGAGCCTCACGTTCTCGCTGATCTTCTCGTCGAGCTGGTCATGGGTCCTGTCTAGCTCCGCCTTCACCGTTTCAATGACCTCCTTGTCGACATCTCGTCCCTGTTTCTGCTCCGCGTACTGAGTTTGCAGCTTGGCGTACTTTTCCAGAACCGCTGTATGCATCTTCTTCTCTTGCAGGAGATCCTCCTTGATAGACTCGAACTTTGAATGAGGCACGCTCTCTAGGACCTCCTTCGCCAAGCCCTCGGACCTGTCTTCAAGATCGGCGTTGCTCTCGTTGGCAGACTTGAGGTTGGCCTTGAGCTGGAGGTTCATTTGCTTGAGCTGGAAAACCTCGTCCCTCTTTTGTGACCTTTCCGCCTTGTCTCTGCCCTCCCTCATTTCCATCTCCTTCACCCTCCTTGCGAGGATTCCCATGCCCCTCCTCACGCCACCGACGAGCTCCCTCCCCCTACCCCCGCCAGCCCTTCCTCCCCTCCTAATCCACTCCATTAGACCCCTGTTGAGGTCATGTATAAGGTGACCTCCGTCTCCCCACCCACTCCCTTTCATCCACCCGACCACATTGGGGGTGTCGGAACCTTGCACAACCATGGCAGCCACGACGGCCTCCAGATCCCTTTCCCCCCCGTCGCCCCTGACTGCCGGCAGGCGTTCCCCCAAGTTGGTGAGGTCAGATTCCACGTGCTTCTCCTCGAGCAGCCCGTTGAAGTTCGTGTTGGTGTTTGCCCGACGCCGCTTCCCTCCGGTGTATATTGCGCTCGCGTGGTGCTGGTGCGGCGTCGAACGCGGCGTGAAGAACCCGCCCTGGTTTGGCGTACTGGGGGCGGCGTGTGTAGGGGATTCAGGAGTCGGGAGCATTTCAATCTTCCTCCTGCGACGAGTGAGCGACGAGAGAAGAGAATCACAGATACAGTTAGAGCAACACCAACACCTCAAGGTGGTCGCTGCGCTCATCGCTCTGCCTCACCTTCCCTCGTAACCCAACTTTCGCAGCCTGTTTGCAGCCAGGACACACACGACGACAGCACGGAGTGTAGGCCGCTTGAAAGTCTGCAAGGGCCTTGCGGCGGCACGTTGCACGTCCGAGGCGTCGGCTAGCTCGATCAAGCTACGCTCCCAAACCCAGCTGTCCTTAACCATGCCCCAAAGGATCTGCTTCTCGCATCTGAGCTCGCTCACCCTTCTCATGCAAGGCAGCAGGCACCGGACGAGCAGTCTTAAAGCCTCGAGGACCCTCTCCTTCTCTTCAGTGTGCCCTTCATGGGAGGCGGTAAAGGTCCTGTTCTGGTCCCTGTAAGATTCGAGGTTCCTCCTCAGGCTCCCAATCTCGTCCCTCATTGCCCTGCACTCCTTCCTCTTGTCTTCCAGCTGCGAAGAGCGGGCGAAGTTAGTGCGAGTTTTGATTCTTGACTAACTGGATCCTCGTCCACCCTACTCACCTCCCTCTCGACACCCCTAATCCTCTCTCCCGCTATCTTCCCCTGTGCCTCCTCCGCCGCCGTAACCTGAACGATGCAGTCAGCCCTGAGTTTCTCGATCTCGTTAGATCCGGCCGCTCTTTCGCGCTCCACCAATTCCTGTATCGAGGACAACCTAGACTTTGCCTCTGCAAGGTCCTTCTCGCCCTTCTCGCCCCTCTCCCTCAAGCCCGCCAACTCCCGAAGGCTCTCGTCGCCCTGGGTCTTCCACGTCCGAAGTGTGTTGCCGAGCTCAATGATTTCGTTCGTCAGTCCCTTGATCCCGTTCTCGAGCCTCCGAGCACCTTCCTCCGGATCTTCAACTGTCGGCACGGCGGAGCTAGTCGGCGCCCTAGACCTCGTCCTGCGACGAGCGAAGCAAGTCGCACGAGGGTTATTCGTGAGTCAATGTCCTGTTTGCATTTGCATTCTTCATATTTTGTCAATTCTCACCTCGCCCTCGCCCTGTCTCCTCCCCCCTTCTCCATCCCCTCAGGCCTGTTGTCCTCAACGGCGTAGGTAAGGTCCTGCTTGAGATCGTATATGCTAAGCACAGCTCCGTCGAGCGCCGACGCAAGAGTCTTCCCGGCTGCGGTGAGCGAAGCGTTAGTGGTTGAGCTGCGACATCGTTGTCGCTGTGCTGTCTTGATTTTCGTCCATTCTCACCTCTCGATACGTCCCCGCATTTGACCTCAGACACGCGCCTCGCCTCTCTTTCCTTCTCCAAGTTCTCCCTGACGTCCTTCTCCCTCCCTTCAATCTTCTTCACCTTTTCCTTGTACGTGTCAACCTCCTCCTTCTTGTCTTGAAGCGCCTCAGCCATCCTGAGCCCCTCCCCCGCGGCCTCCTCAAGGCACCCCAGGTACTCAAGCGCTAGGTTCCACCCAAGGTCGTTCGTGAAGCCCTTCGAGGATGAGCCCGAGGACAGCACTTCGTTGGATTCCTCCTCGACCTCGTGAGCAAGGGAATCCAGGGCCGATCTTAATACGTTGGCAGCGTTCTTGAGAGGAGCGGAGGTTAGTTATATCGTGGACATTGCGACGAGCGCTATCAACTCACCTTTCCATTGCCCTGTGATTTGCCCCCCTCCCCGTTGCCTGTAGTCTGCCCGTTGCCCCTTCCGATCTTCCCAAGTCCCTTAACAATCTTGTTGTTGAGCGAGGTGATCTTCTTGGCCCTTTTTTCCGTCCTCCTTTCCCACTCCTTCCTCTTCTCCCTCTTTTCCTCCTCCCTCTTCTCCGCCCTCTTCCCGTTGGCCGCAACCTCCTTAAGGTCCTCGATCCCCTTCTCCAGCACCTTGATCCTGCAACGAGCGCGTTAGTTTCGGTTAAATATTTACCGGATGACCCTAACCCTCTCGTCCACCCTCACCTCTTGTCCTTGACCTTGATGATCTCCCCGTGCCTCGATTCAAACTCCCTCAAATTGTACGCCACCTCGTTGGCGTCCCCCAGGGTCTTGATCAGCGGTCTTAGAGATTCCTTCCACATCTTACGCAAATTTTTACCCCTTGGGACTTTCTCCATGAGCTGCGGGATGAGCGAGTGGGGTTGGCGAGGGGGCTCTCTCAAGGTTGCCGTCAGCATTAACTCACCTCCTCGAGCTCCTCCCTCCCAACAGGTTTCTCGTGCACTACCTTCTCCTCCACTTCATTCTCCCCCCCCTCCTCCAATGTCGAGCCCCTCCTCTTGAGCTCCCCACCCTTTTCCCTCCTCCCCCTCAGCAGTCCTTCCACGCACATTTTTATCTTCCCTTCGAATTCCTTCACCTCCTCCTTAATGGCTCCCAGCTGCGACGAGACAAGCGCGTCGCGAAGGGGGTTGCGTGAGTGGGTACCAAGTTTAGGGACGGAGCTATCATAAGGTGTGTTGACAACCATGTCTTCATTTTGTTCCATTCTCACCTCCTCCGTCCTCTTGTCACTCTCGACCTTGACTCTCTTTTCCTCCTCCTCCCGACGACTGAGCTCTGCCTTCATCTCCTTTATCCTCTCCTTCAGCTCCACCGTGTCCTTCTTGCTCGTCATGCTCTTGGTTCTCTCCCTAAGCTTATCATAACTGTGGGGGTAGGAGTGTTGCGCGTTAGTTCTGTTCCACTTGTCGGGCAATATGGCCCCCCTTACCTCTCCTTGACCCCCTCGATCTCCTTCTTAAGTCCGTCTCTCTCCTCCTTCGCCCCCCCGTGGCTGTCCTTCCACGCCCTCAGCGCGCTGACTTCCCCGCTCAGCCCTTCGTTCACATCCTGCATCTTCTTGAGTTTCGCCTTCATGCCCTTCGAACCGTCGACGACGCCGCGCATCTTCTCGGACTCGACAACGA
>BRXZ01000544.1:2127-13858 GCA_030267625.1 Triparma retinervis
CTCCTGCGTCTCCACGACGAAATTCGCATTCAACTTCATCCCCCGCATGCTAGGATCGATCTTAGCGTACTGCGCTTCGAGGATTTTGAAGATTTTGTCGGCCGCTACCCCATCCCTGTTGAAGCACAGAGGGTCCGCATCTTGCCCCTTTCCTAGCCTCACGTGAGATTTCGCACATTCGTGCCCAGCGTTGCACATGCCGTTGTTGCGGAACGAGCGGCACTCCTCATGTTCGCTCAAGGCCTTGAGACTAAGCCTCCCCTCTCCTCCTTCCCCCCCCCCCCCCATGATATCCACCGCGATCCGGAACTGCCTCGGAACGTCGCTAAGGGGCGACATAACGCCCAAGTGATAGGAGACTGACGTGCTACATAGGTCCCCAGGGTTCGGCGAGTCTGCAAAGCTTGGACTGTGGTCCATATCAACGCTTATATCCACGCTCATGTCCATGTCATCGTCACAACCATCACCTACCAGTTCCTTACCACCGACCTTCAATTTCTTGCCATCCCCACGCTCAAGCTCAAGCTCACGCTCACGCTCACGCCCGCCCGCCTTTCTCTTTCCCCTCGGTGGGATTTCCCCATACAGCTCGTCAATCAACGGGCGTAGCTCAGCCACGAACTGCTCCGTTCCCAAATCAAGCGCCGAATTCCCTGCACTGTCCAAGACATCAATGTCTATTCTCATGTCCTTCACAAGCTCCTTCGCAATTTCGACCCGGTCGCTCTCCGCTGCCACATGGAGCAGGGTGCCTCCGTAAACAGCACGTCCCGGCTTAGAAAACACCGGCTGATTTACGTTGATCCCGGAACTGAAGCAGGGATAAGATGGGGATAGGATTGGGATAGGATTAGTGTTAGGATTAGGGATAGGCTTGGAGTTAGGATGAGGTACCGGCCACAGCACTCTAACCCCACAAGCTGCCAAGCTGCCAAGCCCCTCAGCCCCTCAGCCCCAAAGCCCCTCAGCCCCAAAGCCCCCAAGCCCCCCAACCTCCAAGCCCCATTCTACTACGCCCACCCCCCCAGCGCCTCACCTGGGATCAATCCTGGATTCACTCATCATCTTCAGAACCCTCCTCAGCGAATTGTCAACCGAGATAATGTCCCCGTTCGTCATGGCGTTCTCGATGGCGTAGTTGAACGTCTCCAGGTCGTCTAGGAATCCTATGAGATCTTCAAAGATCGTCTGTTTGTCCTGGGTCTCCTGCAGCGACAGTTCGATGGTGGCCTCTTGATCAAGTTCCTTCTCGACCTTGTTCAGAATGTCTTGGGCAAGATCCTTCGGATCGAATTCCGAACCATTACCCAAAATCATCCTGGCAGTAGGGTCGCAGAAGTAAGGGGCGGCGACGAGTTGTCTAACTATGTCGGGCCTGCCGGCACTAACGGCAGCGTGAAGGATCGTTTCGTTATGGACTGGTGTCTTGACCAACGCCAATTTGGGCTCATGATGTATAAGAGCGAGGGCGGGGTTGACGTTAGGAGCCATCCTTGCAGGTTTCGTGAGAACTTCGATGTGGCGTGCAAGCGCCTTGTTGATTGACTGCCAGCTCTTAGATGCGCCTTCCACGATATCCTCGTTGTCTTCATTGAACTGACAAATGACACCACCCTCGTTGAAGCAATCTGCTTTATCCTTGGTGAAGCAGTCTGGTTTCTTGCCAAAGGCCACCTTGATGGCGTTCATCATTTCCTTCTCCATAATCTTGTACTGGTTGAATTTGATCAATTTGTCTCGTTTGGGTCTCGCTTTGTTTGGGTTCGGACAAAGGACGGATTTCCTCCCCTCCTTCCCCAAACAGCACTTCTTGCAAAATCCGCACGCTGAGCAGTAGATCATCAAGGGCTTAATGTGAATTGGGCGGTCACATTCGTTGTTGGAGCACCTAGCGTTTGGGATGTGACTGCAGTCGACGAAATCATGCGAGCGCAAATTCACCTTTTCTGTCAATTTCTGTCCTGCCTTCACCCCCGTGCTCTTGGGCTCAAGAGTGTTACCAACACCGAAAACCCTGAACCTGCGAGCAAGAGAAAGGCGAGTCAGTTGGTTCGCTCGATCGTCGATTCGCTCGTTTGCTCGTCGCTACACACTACTTCTCACCTCTGTTTGTCCTCGTCCCATCTGCCGCTCGCAACTACCTTGTACCCCTTCTCTTTCCCCGCCCCTTCCACGGGAGTGTAGGTGTAGCTGGGATCATCATCTACGGGAACGATCACGACGCATGTGTTCCTCTCAGGGGGGTAAAAGTCCACCTTGTTGTTGGGATTTTTGTTCTTGCATTTCTTCTTCATGGGAATGGGAGAGGATCGCGTGAGATTCCGGTGATCGAAGCTAGGGAGCGGTTTGTAGTCGGCTGGGTGGTTAGGAGACTTGTGCTTGGACGACACCGGAGCAGAAACATCGTAGAGCGGTTGGTTAGAGCTCGACGCATTGGTCGAGGTCTCGGGCGGAAAGTCAAAGCTGGACTGTGGGCCGTAGAGCGAGGAACCCTGACGTTCGATGCCTCTATTCCCCGGAACAAACTGCTGGGGGGGAGGTTGATAGTTGAGCGGTGGAGGTTGAAAGTTGCGGTTGTTTCGTTGTTGTTGCTGTTGTTGCTGTTGTTGCTGTTGTTGCTGTTGTTGCTGCTGTTGTTGCTGCGCGTGCTGGTCGGCCAATCGCCTCTCCTCCTCATCCTCGAAACTTCTCTTCTTGATGGCGAACTTGGTCTTCATAGCCTTGGAGGGGGGGAGGACGAGGGTCGTTTGTCTCGGAAGCGCTGGCGAAAGTGTGCAGGCGCCCATGTTGAAGGCAAACTTCAACGCATCTCGGCGAAACGTCACATTGTTCCAGTCGATATCGGGACGGACTCTGCACGACGACAGAAACATGTTAGTCGGTGCGCATCAATAATTTTCACTCCTCGCTCCTCACTCCTCGCTCCTCCCATAATAACTCGCTCCGCTCGACGCTCCTCTCACCTCCGCTCTTCACAGAACCTCGTGTACTCCGTGGAGAGCACCCTGATGTTGATGCCATTCCAGTAGTAGCGCTCATCTTTGAACATTTCGTTCAAATTGTTAGCGAATTCCCTAAACTTCCTCTCGTCGGCGATTGGTATCTTCGCCAGCTTCGCCTTCCCTCGGCCTCCTCCTCCTGCTTGGCGATCGTTGGAGCGCTTCAACGCGCCCTGCTGCTGCTGCTGCTGCATCGGGGTAGGATAACCGTTAGCAGGCGAAGTCCTTCCCACCGTGTAGCCGTCGATCTTCGTGGGGATCTTGCCCAACCTAAACTTGAGAACGAGCCCCGAATCGGGCAGGAGCAATTGTTCCTGTTTGATGGTATTCGTTAGGTCTTTGAGTTTCTCAAGCTTATCAGAGATAGTCGCGCCGAGCTTTTCGACTGCGGTCCAAGTTAGGCCTGACCCCAACCTCTTCAGCTTGAAGTGAGTCAACCACGCGTTTGAGAGATTCAACATTTTTTGACTGTTGTGCTTGTAGGTCCTCACGTCAATGCCGCAGCCCCCCTTGGCTTCGATCTGATCGGCGGCGGCCCGTGTACCATTCACTTTATCCAGGTTATACTTCAATAAGTTCATCCCCTCCACTTCCATACCGTTGTCCTCGTACGTGCCCCAGTTCACGCTTATGCCAAGGCCCGCGGCCGAGCTATCGAACTCAAGCTCGAAATCGTCAAACTCTCTCCACCTTGAGGAGATGGGAGCGGGAGCTATTGTAGTTGCGACGGGAGGCCTTCTTTGACGAAATGCCCCCCCACTGTTGTCACTGTTATTGTTATTGCTGTTGTTGTTTGGGTTGGAAATAGAGCTGTTGTTGGGGTTTGGCCTGGAAGAGGAGTACTTCGACGCCCCTGGAGCTGGAGCCGCGTAGGCCGACGTGCTAACGGTCTGGGACGAAGCCTTCTTGTTCTTCTTAGGAATCGTGGGACCAGTCTCAAAGGTTCTAGCTTGGACCTTGAACTTATTCGTGTACATCGCCGTCACCCAGTCATTGAAGAGCTTCTCCCTCCTCTTGTTCTGGTCCTTGGTGCCGTTCCTGAAGATCCGCACAAAGATTTTGGTGGTGTTGTCCCCGCGAGCGAACTTGACAAAGGTGGCCTTGTTATTCTCGAAGAATTTGCGAATGTCCGTCTTGATTTTTTTGGTCTCAACTCCAGCTAGCGAATTATAGTTGAAGGCGGAGGATTGAATATGGGAGCGGAAGGTGCTGTCGAGCTCTGCATCCAAGTCGTCCTGTGAGGGGGAGGAGCAAAGGGAGGGAGGAGGGAAGCGACACATGGAATGCTTCGTTAGCGTGATAAATATATAATAGTCTACCGCTCGCAGCATCACAATTGCCTCTCGTCGCTTCCCTCTCACCTCCACCTTGTTCCTTTCGTCCTGTCTCCTCCTTTTCTCTTCGTCGTCGATTTGCTCTCCCTCGTCCCCATCATCACTGTCGTCTTTACCAGGCGGGACTGCGCTCGTCGCGTCAGACGACGAGGACGAGGACGGCTGCGAACCCTTATTCGCCTTGGCGGCAAGCTTCGCCTGGCTCGCCGCCGTGGACCTTTTCATATCGAGCCTGCATGCTGGGTTCTTGGATTCGGCGCTCTTCTTGGTCTGCTTGGAGGACGAGGAGGAGTCGACCAGTAGGTTTTTTGGCTCTGCGGCCGCGGGGGGTAGGGCGACGGGCTTTACGGCATCGGGCTTTACAGCGGCAGGGGGGTCCTCGTCGATTGGGATTACATCGTTCTTCTTGATGGGAGCGGCTACAACTTGAACCTCGTCGAAGCCCGCTGTGCCATTGGGGGCCGCATCTTGGGCCGACTCATCATTCGCCCTCTTCTTCTTCTTCTTCTCCTTGACAAAGGTGGAGTCGCAAATCGGCCCCAGCTCGATCATGACCTTGACCCCGTCCGTCTTGGCGCTGTCAGTGACCCGCTTCACGTCCTCCTTGCGGGAGATCTGCTCCCCGCCAACGAAGAGGACCCTGCGGTACTTCGACAGCGGCATGAACTCGAAGGGGTCGATGCAATGGATAGTCGGAACTTTGGTGGACGAAACGTCGTTCTTCTCGAGGGACTTCAGGGCGGGCCCCGTAACCTGGGTTTGCTCGGTCTGCTTAACGAGAACGGACGCAACGTCGAACTGCCCCGTCATTTTGTTTAAGACGTGGCCGTTCATCATCGGAAGACCAGTCGTCGTGTCCTCGTTCCCAAAGTCAACAAAGTACATGAAGTCAACCTGGTTCTCTCTGGGCTGGTCGCTCTCCTCCTCAATCATCAGTATGAGCAGGTCGTGCAGCTCAGTGTGCGCCTCATCACCGAGGCACAATTCGTCGTCCGGGCCCTTATTGTCCTTGGTGGTGATAATAATATCCCCGTCGCCTTTGGTTTGGGGGGGGAGAAGGGTTGAGAGGGGTTGGACTTAGTTGGGGGTCGAGAAGGAGAGAGGAGGGGGGGGAGGGGGGGCTCTCATGTACTCACCTCCGTCAAGCCTCTTGAAGCCAAGCATGAAGTCACTCTCGGACCAAGCCTTGCCCTCTGACGATGCCCTCAAAATCAGCCGCTGCTTCATGGCAGGCCATAGTGAGGTTTTCGTCAGTTGATTCCTGTGGTAAGTGGAAGAAGGGAATGATGTCCCAGGAAAGGACGCAATGAGTTAGTTTGAGGGTGAAGTAAGGCCAAAAAGACAAGTTGAGAGTGAGTTCGTCAACATTCTCCTCTGTTACTCACGAGGCGGTGCGAGGTCCAAGCAGCGTCTGAACGTAGGAATGAGAGGGGTCCTTCGAAGACACAATCGTCCTAATTTTTGGGTTTTTATCGCTCATGGCAGCTCAATAATGACACTAAAAAGCAGCACGGGGCCGTGGGTCTTGGGGGTCGATTTTAAAGCTATTTGGGGACGTCTGGGATTTGAAAAGTTCACAAGATGTTCTCCTGATGGTAAAAAACGCCAATACACAGAAAAGTGAGGAACCGAGGCCTTGGTTTTGACAAAAACAAACAAACAAAAACAACTCCACCCATCATTTTCATCAGAAATTGCATTTCGTCTGGTTTCCATTGAAAACGCACGCCAACAATCTGCAACACATCAATCAACACAACAATGTCTGACCAGTCTGTTGATTTACCGCCTCCATCAAAGAAGGCAAAGTTTTCTCTGCCTCCGACCATTGGTGAGAAGGACGAGGAGAAAGGGGATGACAGGGAGGGGATGACAGCGTTGCACAATGATATGCTCTGAAGCAACTCTTCACCTCGTTCGTACCTCGATCTTCCCTCGCCTCACTCCTAACCCCATTCTCTCCTTCCCTTCCCTCAGGCTTGGAGCAGTATACGGTGAGATGTTGGCATGAGAGGGTGGCACGATAGGGGGGCACGAGAGGGTGGAACGAGAGGATGGCATGGGAGGGTGGCACGAGTATGATTGTGCCAAGCAAGCCCCAAGCGAGCCCCAAGCAAGCCCCAAGCAAGCCCCAAGCAAGCCCCATGCAAGCCTCAAGCAAGCTTCAACCCGTTCACTCACCCCCACTTCCATGTGCCCCCCTTCCCCCCCCCCCCAACAGTTCACAGATGGGGAGGCCATAACGCAGGAGAATGCCATGCCTCAGAAGAAGTACTACCGCTCTAGGGCCCACGCCAACCCTCTTTCCTTCAACGACAACCTTTCCTACCCCCTTGATCCTCAGAGCATCGACTGGACGACTTACTACTCAGAAATAAAGGGGGCGTGCCACCCCACCGTCCTGGACATCGGTTGCGGCTTCGGAGGGCTGACTGTTGCTCTCTCCCCTCTCCTACCATCTTCCAGGATAATGGGGATGGAGATCCGCGCCAAAGTCTGCGAGTACGTTCGCCTCAGGATAATGTCCCTCCGCAACGAGACCCCCGGGACGCACCACAACGCTGCGGTCATCCGCGCGAACACCATGAAGAACCTCCTCAACTTTATAGCCCCCGGGACGCTTGAGAAGATATTCATCTGCTTCCCCGACCCTCACTTCAAGGCCAAGAACCACAGGAGGAGGATCGTTACCTACGACCTGCTGACCGAGTACGCCTACTTCCTGTCCCCCGGCTCCAAGCTCTACCTGATCACCGACGTGGAGGAGCTGCACAAGTGGCACGTGGAGAAGAGCGACTCCCACGAGATGTTCGACCGCATCCCGGACGACGAGGCAATCAAGGACCCTTGCGTAAAGCTCATGATCGAAACGACGGAAGAGGGGAAGAAGGTGGAAAGGTCGGGATCCAGCAAGTACTGGGCTGTGTACAGGAGGGTGGAGGCGACCCCCCCAGTCAACGAGGCGAACTTCTTCAGTTGATTTCATGATAACAAACATTTGTAGATTTTTAGCTATGTTTGGGCCGGGGGATGCGTTTCTCGTCTCATTTCCTCCCCCCCCCCTCCCCCTCCTTGCTCTGATTGAATACAACAACCACTGCGCTAACATTGTCAACGCTCCCCAGCCTGATCGCCTCCTTCACTAGCTCCTTAACCGCGTCCTTGACCTTGTGGTGCTTGTTAAGCGACTTCCTGACCATGTTGATTGCGTTCTGCGACTCCATGACGTCCCAGAGCCCGTCGGTGGCCAGGAGAACGAGCTCGTCCCTTTCGGTTATTATCTCGGTGCGGAGCTCGGGAAGGGCGGTGAGGGCGGCGTCGGCCCCGAGGGACGTCTTGTGGGCGACGTCCCCAAAGCTGAATTGAGCAGGAGAGCGAGAAGGAGGGGTAACGCAGCGTGAGAATAACGAGGGGCACAACTAACCCTAACAGTGTTACTGTACGGATAAATAGGGTGCGGGCCATACAACCAAGAGGTGCAGGGTATGGATTATAGTCATATAGTCCAGAACACAGGGTACGGTTATCATCAAGACCGTCGCTTCGCTCATCCCGATCCGCCCCCCACTCACCTCCTCGTCACGGCCAAAACACCGTTCAACCTCTCGCTCTTGATGATTCCCCCGCTCTTCTCCACCCTCTCCCTCTCCTCCTTCCTGCTCACACGATGGTCCTTCGAAAGATCAATCGCCGTGCCCCCCCTCGAGAGCACACACCTGCAGTCCCCAACGTTTGACACCGTGAACTTCTTGCTCCTCCCGTCGATCACGAGGAAGAGGGCCGTGCTCCCCGACTCGTCGTCCTTTGCCCTGAGCTCGGAGCAGACCTCCTCGTCCGTCGCGAGGCAAGACTCGACGGCGGCCTTCTGCTGGTCGTTGAAGAAGTTGGGGTTCTGGGAGAACTTCGTGTGGAGCCTGTGCTGGAGGAGCTTAGAGCAGGAGCTCCCGCTGTGGCCGTCGTAGATTCCGAAGTAGGCGAACTTCTGGTAGAGGTAAGGTCTCTCCAGCTTGTCTCCGAGGTCACTAAGGTCCATAATTACTGTCACCGCATCCTCTTGCTTTGGCCTCTTGCCCCTCTCAGAGTGAAAGGCCGCTCTAATGCCAAGCTTCGAGTTCGGAAGGCCGTCCAAGACTCGTCCCACGACGATGCCGGGTATGGGGGCCTGCTTCTTCCTCGAGGGGATAGGTGACTGGTGGGCAAGCGTGTCCATGACAGAGTTGAACTCCATTGAGTCGAGCTTGGAGACCTTGGCGAAGCCTGCGACGAGCGAAGGAAGCGGCGGAAATCATTAGGATAGGGACGGGCCGGGGAAAGCCAACGCTGAGAATATTTTCGCTTCGCTCCTCGCCTCTCACTCCTAACCTCACTCCTCGCCTCACCTTCTTCGTCATCCCCATAATCGTCGTCCGAGTTGTTTGCTGAGTCCGCCCCTTCCATGAGGTTGTCAAGCTTCTCGAAGCTTCGCTGCCTAACGCTAGCCTTTTTCTTGAAGCTCTTCATCCTCCGCTCCGCCTCGTCTTCGTCCATCCCCCCCTTTCCCCCTCCGCCCTCCTTCGCTTCCTCAGCCACCTGGTGGACGCTCATGAAAATCTCGTCGTTGCTCACTTCGACCCTCCTATTCTGCTCGATGTCCAGCTTCTCCTTCGCGGGGGGGGTCTTCTTGGTGTCGTCCCCTGGCCTGATCTGCATCCATGCATCCTCCATGACCCTCACCAGCGTGTAGCGCCTCCCCGGGTCCTTAACCATCATCCCCTCGATGATGTTCTTCAGCCCCCCCGAGACGCTGCCGTCTGTGAAGACTACGGGGTCCTCCTGGATCTTGTTGTAGAGCGCGATGAGCTTGCTCGCGACGAAGGGCGGGTGGCCGCACCTTAGCATGAAGATGGTCGCCCCCACGGCGTAGACGTCCGCGAGGTAACCGTCGTAGGCCAGCCCGGCGCAGAGCTCGGGGGACATGAAGGCGGGTGTCCCCGCGGTTTCGAGGAGCTTCTCCTTTTCCCCGTCTGATGTCTCGATCATTTTGGAAATTCCAAAATCCGCAATTTTGACGACACCGTTCTTGTCTACCAGGAGGTTCTGAGGCTTCAAGTCTCCGTGGACGATATCGTTGTCGTGCAGGTACTTCAAGCCGTGCAGTACCTGCCTTGTCACCTCCCACACCTGGAACTCTGGCAGGATGTTGCAGCTGTTGGTCCTCGCGTTGCCCTTTGTCATTTGCATCAGGTCCCCCCTCTTACAATACTCCAGCACCAGATACATCTTGTTGACCTTCGGGTCGTCCATGACCTCGTAGAGCTTTAGGACGTTCTTGTGCTCGAGCTTCTTCATGATCGCCACCTCCCTCCTCACGTCGTCCATGAACGTCGAGGACATGCCGACGCTCTTCTTCATCAGCAGCTCCTTGTTCATAATCTTAATGGCGTAAAGCTGGTCGTTCGTCTTCTCCTTGCACAGCCTCACCTCCGCGTAGGACCCCTGCCCCAGGGCGTCCAGCAGGATGTAGTTGTTCACGATGTACCTGTTCGTGAGCCAGCTGCCGTGCGCGTTCATGGGCTTCGTGGTGGGGAGGGAGGCCTTCTTCCTCTTGACCTTGGTGGTGTCCTTCACGTTGGGGGTACCCATCTCGGACGACGCACCAGGCGTCAGGGGAGACTGCGGTATCCGGGGCATGGGGGGGGCAGACGGGTGCCGAATGTTTGGCTTGGGAGTTGAAATTGGCTGAATGTTCGGCTTGGGTTGTTTGGTGACAGGCTGGGTGAGGATTTTAGGCGTCTTGGGCGCAACCGCCGCCGCTACCGGAGCCTCGACCGCCGAGGTGACACTTTCCTTCTGTAGCGGGCAACAAGCGTCGAGAAAAGGAGGGTGGGGGGAGGGTTAAAATTGTCGGTTTGCTTTGGGCGCTTTTGCGTTCCAAATCTCACCTTTTCAATCTCTTGCAGTCCGGCGGCCGTGTTCATCGACGTCCAGTCGTAAACTTCCTCGTCTTCTCCATCGACCAGGTCGTAGGCCTCGGACTCGTCCGACTCGTCGTCCGAGTCCTTCAGCATCTCATCAATTTCACTCCTGAGTTTTGGGTCCTTAATGCTTGCGTCCGCCTTCTCCCCGCCCTCGTTCTCTCTCCCCCCCCCCTCCTTCGCCTGTTTCTCGATCTCCTCCATCCCCTTTTTAGTGTCGAACGCGAACCAGTCGTAGACCCCGTCGTCTTCCCCCACGTCGTCCTCCTCCTCGTCGACGTCGCTGTAGTCTGACGAGTCGGGCGAGGCCTTGGTCGGGGGGGGTGCCATCCCCGCAGGCTTACCCGCGGGCTTCCCGGCGCTCTGCGCCCCCCCCTGTCCTTTGCTCCTAGGTTTCGTCGGGGGTGGTGGTTTTGAAATTCTGTTACCTCTTCCCCTCCCCCCCTGCCCCCTCGGTCCTCTCGGGTTCCCCCTCCCCTGCGGCTGCCCCCTCCCCCCCCTCCCCCTCCCCCCCCTCCCCGCCTTTGCCGTCGGCGTCCCCCCCCTTCCGGGGTGTGGCATCATTCCCCTGCCCCCCGCGAGCGGCGTCCCCCTTCCCCCCCGACCAGGCGTCGCAGGTTGAGGTTGCACCCCCCCCCGACCAGGCGTCGTAGGTTGAGGTTGCACCCCCCCCCGAACGTGGCCCCTTGGGACCCCGACGTTCAGGGGTGGGGGGGGCTTGCGGACGCTCTTCTGGTCTGGGCCGAGGTAGTTCATCGAGCTGTTGAACTGGTTGATAGACGGGTTGGTGGGTGAAGCGTGGGTGAAAGAGGGCTTAGAAGGGAGCGTGCGAGAAGGAACGGACGCAGCAGAGTCAGAGGGCAAGCTGAGGTGATGCTTGTGTTGTTGTTGTTGTTGTTGTTGTTGTTGTTGTTGCTGCTGCTGCTGCTGCTGCATGGATAAGGGGTTGGAAAAGTTGGCATCATCGTCTTCCTCCTCGTCCGACGATATGTCAGCCTTAAGCGACGGGTTCCTTCTCCTTTGCGGTGAGTTGGGGTTATTAAGCTTGTTCCTTTCCCTCCTCCCCCCCGCCTCCCCCTTCTGCTTTGCAGTGTTGGACATCTTCATCTTCGTAAGCTCCGCCCTCAGCGCCACGAGGGCGGCCTCGGCCTGGTCGGCGCGCTCCTTCTGGGCCTGCTCGTTCAGCTCGGCGAGCTCCTTCTTGTCGGAGAGCTCCCGGGTCTTGGCCCTTATCTTCTTCTCGAGGTTGTTCCGCTTGAGCCTCTCCTTCATTTTGTTGTGCTTATCCTTGTCAATTACGGAAGGACGTCTTATCGGACCCCCACCCTCCCCGTCGGAAGAGGAGGGAGAGTCGGGGGAAAGAATCATATTCGCGTTTGGGTTCGACTGCTTTGGCGTCGCTACCTGATACTTCTGGCTAGCCTTTCTCTTCGAGGGTGAC
>BRXZ01000545.1:7642-18498 GCA_030267625.1 Triparma retinervis
AGAAGGAGAAGGAGAAGGAGAAGGAGAAGGAGAAGGAGAAGGAGAAGGAGAAGGAGAAGGAGAACGTGGAGAAGAATGAAGAGAAGGAGGAAGTTGCCGAGGACCCGGAACTCTTGCCTCCACCTCCAACCCAAACTAACGCAAAAGCTGAAGATGATGGCAGGGCACTCGCCACACCCTCTCCTAGAGACCTCATCACGCCTCCACCAACAACAAACTCGAGTCCCCCTCAGATGTTAAGGCAGGATGAGGAGGACGAGGAGGATGAGGACGAGGATGAAGACGAGGACGAGGACGAAGAAGATGAAGACGAGGATGTTCGTGAGGGTATGCGAGACGAGGAGGATGAGGATGAGTCTGGTTCTGAGCACGACGAAGAAAACGAAGACATGGAGGAAGTTGACAACTCTGAATCTTCCGAGTCTCTCGCGTTCAAGCAAATGCTCGAAATGGGGTTCCCGCCTGAATGGTGCTCGCTGGCACTAAGGCGGGCGGGAGGAAGTGTTGAGGCTGCCATTCACTTCTGCTTCGAGAGGAGTGGAGAGATGGACGCGCTGCTGGAAGAAGAGAGAGAAAGGGAGAGGAGGAGGGAACAGGAGGATGAAGACGCAAAGAATGCAAATGGGAACGGAGCGGGGGAGGATGGAGATGATGATGACGATGGCGATGGCGAGGAGAGTGAAGAAGACACAATCGACGAAGAGTCGCTGAAGACCCTGCTCAAGATGGGCTATCCTGACAGGTGGATTGACGAAGCGCTGAGTAGCAGTCAGGGCAAGGTTGGAGTGAAGAGCGCCTTGAGCTACATTACGAAGAACATGGAAAGGCTCTCGGCCCAGGACTGTGTCATGGGCAATGGTGTCATGGGCAATGAAGAGAAAAAAACTAACTCCTCGACGGACGCGAAAGCCCCCGTTGGCGGTGATGTTGCTTGGTCGGGGATACCCTGCCCGTTGAGGAAGATCTCAGGGGGTTCGAGGATCAACAAGCGAACGATGGAGCTCACTGGGGTTCCTGCTGGAGGATTTGCGAGCGTAGGAACGTCAGGTTCCTTACTTACCTCCGGTAAGTGGTACTATGAAGTCATCCTCCAGACCTCCGGATGTATGCAGATCGGGTGGGCTGATGCTTGCTATAATGCAAACAGTGACAGGGGTGATGGTTGCGGGGACGGCATCGGAAGTTGGGCTTTTGACGGGTGGAGGTGCTACAGGTGGCACAAGTTCCCCGTCCCGTGGGGGTCGAAGTGGCGCAAGGGCGACGTGATTGGGGTTGGAGTTGACATGGACGAGAAGACCGTCTCGTTTTGGAGGAATGGCATGGGAGAGGAATGCGGCTGCGGGCTTGCCTTTTCTAGCGATGGCTTCAAGCCTTGTGGTGGGGTTAGGATGTGTCTGAGCTTCAACAGGAAGGAGAAGTGCAGAGTGGTCCTCGGTGGCGAGCATTTGAAGGGCAATGGGGGAATGAAGTACCTGCCGGAAGGATACCTGCCCCTTGGAGATTTCCTATTCAAGACGCACTCGGATTCCCTGGATTTCTCCGGGTCTGAGGTCGGGAATGAGCTCTTTTCGCACCAGCACAGATACAACGGGGCAGATGCCTCGGTTCACTTGGGTGGCACAGGCATGGGTAGGAGATCCTCAGAAGGCGAGAGATGGGTTGACAGGGAGGAGATCAATAATCCTCTCAAAATCATCGAGGAGGACGAGGAGAGGGCGAGGTTCAAGTTTGGACTGGCGGGCTACAAGCTCTGTGTCCTATACGCGAGGAGAGGGGCCCTGGAGATTTTGAGGAAGCGCGGGAATATCGTAAACGATGGCAACGTGAAGGACGTCTTCAGGCTTGTGAAAACTTTGTGTAGTGACGGCATCACTGGCGAGGCGGGCGCAATGGCGTTGAGTGCAGAGTGCTTAGGACTTGGCTGCAGCGGGTTTGACAGCGGGGGGAGGGAGGTCTATGGCGTACTGCTGTTGAACGAGGCTAGGGAGGATTTCCAAGAAAAGGCGACATCGGCGGATCTCAGCCTTGGGAAGGCGGCCGAGTTTGCCTTCTCCTTCGGGGGTTTCCAATGCCTCCCGTTCTTGAAGCAGAGCCTCGTTAAGGTTTGCGGGAGCGTCGACGGCTTCAAAGATGTGTGTATCAGGGAAGTTGAGAAGACCGTGGCTAACATCTCCAAGTCCAAGGTTAAGGGAGGTGTCGAGGATGATGAAGACGAGGACGAGGATGAGTCACAGCCTGATAACTTTTCGTCTTCCCCCCTCAACCCGTCCCGAAACACCATAGGCGTTGGGATCGGGGGCGGGGACATCCGGTTCGTTTCTTGGCTGTCGGGTCTACTTCTATCGACCTTTCGGGGCAACAGCGGAGATGGTGGCGACCGCGATGTTAGGCAGCAGCTTTTCAAGGCGTGGTCAGGTGGACTTCTCTCCCCCTCAATGCCTTTTAGGATGATCTCGGCCAACCACTGCAGCGTCCTTCTCCGGGAGGGAGCCAGCCTGTCCTCGGTGAAAGAGCCCAAGATTCTCGCTTACTTTGCGAGGCTCAAGGAGATAACGGTCAGAAGGATATGGGCAGAGAGGGCGGCCGCCCCCGTCTACTCTAAGTACCTCCAAGCCCTCGTGGAACTATTGTTGGCCATCGGGACAGACTCTGAGGGGGGGATTGGTGTTGATACACTTGACAACACCGTCCCCTCGCAGCTTCCTCGCCCATACCTTGGAATCGACGACCACGTCGTCACTGATGACTGGGTCACCTTCCGGGGGGATATGGTCATCGGTGAGGTTGAGGATGAGAGCTTCAAAAAGGTTCACTCCACGAAGAAATTCGCCATCCGGGCTCTCATGGACGGAGGTGAAGGGCCTCCCTTCTTGGATGTTGGCATGGTCGTTATGAGAGGGCCCGACTGGAAGGACGACGAGTACGGAGTGGAGGACGGTTGGGAGGTGAAGTTGGAGGAGGAGGAAGATGAGAAGGAGAAAAAGAAGGAGAAAAAGAAGGAGAAGGAGAAGGAGAAGGAGAAGGAGAAGGAGAGAGAGGAAGACAAGGACGAGAGAGGATCCGAGCAACAAGACGAAAGCCATGACTACGCAGAGGAGTGCGATGACGACGCCTCAGCACTCTCCGCAAACAGTTCACTTGCCACCTCCCCACAACCCCACCAGCAACATAACTCTAACCCCTCTGATGATGATGCCACGGCCGAGAATGAAAACGAAGATGACGGATCACTCTCCCTCGCGACAGATGCAGTCTCTCTTGCAACTGACGCCGCAACAGTTGAAACAGGCGGCGACGATAATACCATTGCCAGCATCAATACTGAGCAGAGCGAAGAGGATGCCAGGGCAGCAGAGGCCGCGGCAGAGGCAGCTGCCGAGGATCGGGAGAGAGATAGGAAGGAGCGAAAGAAGAAGAAGAGGAAGAAGGCGAAGGATAAGAGAAGGAGGGGTAGCCGTGGGAGGGGGCCTACCGCCAAGAGTATTGTTGACCTTCCTTCTCTCCCTCTTGGAATTGTTCTCAAGATCGTTGACTATGGAGGAATTAAGGGCGGGGGGAGGCTGGTGCGCTGGGAGAAGACAGGCGAGGAGAGGGTCTATAGGTGGGGTATCGGTGGCTCCTTTGACTTATGTCACATTGAGGTGAACGAGGAGAAGACGAAGGTGTCCTTGAGGTATGCCACTCCTGACTCAAATGAGGCTGCCGCAGCAAGGAGTGGCTTCGGAAACAAGGAGCTCACCTGTGGGGTCGTTTTGAAGATCAAGGCGACCGACGAGGTTGGTGCAAAGTGGTTTGGAGTCATGGACCTTCCTCACTTCGGTTGTGGAATTCTCGTCACGGGATCAAGGGAGGAGAACCGGATCAGAATAACCGAAGAACGCTTACTTTTCGGGAGCGGCGCTGTGGGTTGGACTCAGCGATTTGGACAGGCGAGTTACGTTCCAGGTTTGGAACATGAATTCACCATCATCAACGCAACCCCTGACCTGAAGGGGGGCACGCTCACCGCTTCTACTACATTCCGCCCGCCCACCTTGAGGTCCAACACGGGTGGAGAACTTTGCGTCGAGCATACTTGGAATTTGGAGGCCGTAAGAGGGACGGCGTCGGTGCTCAAGTTTGACCCCCAGTGTTGCGCATCCAGCATCCAAGTCTCGCCGGACAGGAACTCCGTTTCGGGGTCGTCGAGCGAGTGTCGCGGTCTGGTTTACGCCAACCTAGGCTTCACGACGGGTCAGCATTACTTTGAGGTCAAGGTCGAGACCGGGGAGCCCGGCAACGTCTACATCGGGGTTAGCGAGAAGCCGAATGACGACAAGAACAAGTACCAGCGGTGGACGGGCATGGGTTTCGTCAACTTCAGGGCGACGTCGCAGGCGGGCGCTGAGAGAATCTACGGGGCGCACTTTCACCCCGGCGATACCGTGGGCGTGCTCCTTGACTGCGATGCGGGCCGTTTGAGTTATTTCTTGGACGGTTTGAAGTACGGGGAGCACAGCCTGCAGGACCTGGGCTGCGCCTTCGAGGCTATCTCGCCCTACGGTTACGCTGGTGATGGTCTTGGAGGTGGCGGCCTCGGGATGGGCGCACCTAATGGGTCTGAGGGCAGGCGTGGAACGATAGGGGCCAAGAACGTTCTCAAGCCATTGTATCCTGTCATCGGTCTTAGGGAGCAGGGAGACCGGGTGACGTTGAACAACAAGTATATTGGTACCGTAGGCACCCAGGTCCATCCCCTCGACACCATTTCAGACGTGGTCCGAGGATGTGACATCCTGCAGAGATGGAAGGACGGCCTTGACATGCCTTCTTGGTTCTCAAAGCTCTCGTTCGAGCAGTTCGAAGTGTGGAAGAACAAGAGGTCGACCGACGTGCTTACCCGAGGGAACATCACCCTCAAGATTTCGAGGGAGACTGTCGACGTCATTGAGGCCTGCATGAACTTGGGCTTGAGACAGATCCTCTTGCCGGGCGATATCATCAGGGTGAAACGCTCGGGGGGGAGGCCTTTGGAGCTGCGTGAGGAGGCTGAGATATTGGGGGCTCACGCCGGCAGCCTTTATTACCGACTCATCAGTCAGAAGGGAGAGGGCGGCAGCTTAGTCGAGGGAGGGGGGAGGGCGTGGATGTTGGGGGCGTGCGATTGCATCGAGGACGGGCTCGAAGTGCTGAAGCGCGTCGACGATAGGTGCCTAGACATCGTACTTCCCTTGTCAAAGGTGTTTTCGGGGGGTAAGATGAAGGTTGTTTACGAGCCTGGGGCTGTGGTTAGAACCGACCTAGAGATTGATCTCGACAGCAGCAGGAACATCGGGTCGCTCGAGGCGCACAAAGAATTCGAGTATTTCGAGAGACGAGTCAACTGCTGTGGCATCACACGGTACAAGGTCAAGATTCCTCAAGAAAGGGAGGGGGGCATGGAAATGGAAGGGTGGTGCAGTGGGAGGATTAGGGGCGGTGGAGACGATCTCATAGTCCAAGAGATTGGAGAGAGGAGGGGAGAGAATGCGATCGACGTCGCCGAGAGGATTGCGCTCCAGCTGCAAGGGATCATGAGGGGAGAAAGTCAAATGACGAGCGAGCGCGATTTCGCCCGCGAAGGCGGGGAAGAGAAGTGGGAGCTGTTGGTGGCGATGATCAATGAGATCATGGCCGAGTGCGGGAGCGACGAGTTGGCGTTCGATGCATTGAGTTCTAGCGTTGCTTACGGAGTTGGCTTTGGGGATGGAGGTGACTCGGATGCTCTGATGAACCAGATTGCCCGGAAGCATTTGGAGGACCTGAAGATGGGGGTGAGGGACATCATGATAGAGATTGCAAAGGTCATGACGTTGAACAAGATTGTTGCGCGTGGGCTTCCGCTGATTTGCTTGCGGTGCTGTCAAGAGGTGAGAGGGTTGGCGCGACGAGCGAAATGGAGGCTTGTCGCTAACCCAACCCTAAATCGCCATTTCACTCACATCGCAGGCATCGGCGCTGTTCGGGGGGCTGAATGGAAGCGGTGGGGCTAGCGTCAGGGTTGGTGGAGACTGGATCGTCGGCGGTTGCGCGGGGGACCTCATCGTGGGGACGAAGTCAATTTTGACGACGAGTACCAAGCGAACTTACTTCAATGTAATTTTGCAGAGCACAAACACCCCGACGGCGCCGAGCCACGACGAGTACGAGATCCCCCGTGAGATCAAGACCATCAAGGTCAACCGCATCGCGCGGTCGAAGGCCGTTGTCGCGCAGATGTACGGGGAGATGAAGAACTGGAGCAACGCCGCCTTCAGGCGCTGCTACATTGCCAGGGGTAGCGGGGGGCAGGCGAGATTCTTCAAGATCAAGCTGGTGGGGGAAGGCGCGGACGACCACGGGGGGCCAATGAGGGCCCTGTACGACGACGTCGTAGAGGAGCTAATGGGGGAGGAGGGGGAAGAGGACAGCGAGTGGAACATGTTCCAGCCCACTTCCAACAACTTGGGGGGTATCGGGGATGGACAGGAGCTGTACATGCTCAGAAGGAAGGCGAAGGAGAGGGGCACGGGGGGGTTGGGGGAAGTAGGGGAAGTCGAGAGGGGCCTGAGGAGGGAGGTTGACGGGAGGAGGGGGGGGGGGAAGGGCGGAGGGAAGGCTTTTGTGGGGAAGCTGTTCGGTAGCGCGGTGAGGCTGAAAATCCCCCTGAACTTGAGGCTCGGGGATCGCAGCTTTTGGGGTATGTTGGTCAAGAGGGGCTCGGAGAAGTTGACGGAGGAGGAGCAAGAGGAGGTTTTGGGAGAGGTGGATTATTTGGGTTTGAAGCAGGTGAAGGAGGGGGTCAGGAGCTTGGATGAGGTCCTGGGGGGGTTGGCGGAAGCGGAATTGAAGGAGCTGAAGGGTGGAATGGGGGGTGTGGTTCCTGTGGAGCTGTTCCCCTTGTTCAGCGCAGGGGAGCTCAAGTCGGTCTTCTGCGGCGGGGGGGAGATCAACGTGGGACTGTTGAAGGAGTGCACGGAGTACGAGGGTTGGAAGGAGGACGATGATGTTGTGGGCTGGCTGTGGGAGATCCTCGCGGAGATGACGAACGAGGAAAGGAGGACATTCCTGAAATTCGTCTGGGCAAGGACGAGTCTACCAGCGCGGAGGGAAGACTTCGACCAGCCATTCAAGCTCCAGAAGAAGGATGGCGGGGGAGGAGGGGAGGGGGGGGAAGGGGGGGATTCTTACCTAGTAACATCAAGCACTTGCTTCTTCAGCTTGATGGTGCCTGAGTATAGCAGCAAGGAAATCTTCAGGGAGAAGCTCCTCTATGCAATCTCAAGCAGCCCGACACTCGATGCCGACTTCGTCACGTCCGCGACAGAGTTGAGTGCTGGGTACGGGGGGCTATAAGGGGGGAATGTGGAGAGAGGACAAATAAATAGCGTTATAATTATATAGTGAAAGCAGACAAAACCTTTTGACCATTAGACGCCTTCGTCAAGCTCAAAGATGATGAACAGAAGCTCGTAGGAGCAGTGCTCGTCGTCGTCAAAGTTAATTCCCGCCTCCTCCGCAGCTTCCTTGCCGTCCCCAACAGCTTCAAGCACCAGAGAAGCCGAGCGGTACTTTCGCTTCTCCAGCAGGGACCCTTTCCTCGCGTTCGAAATTCCGGTCGTCATGGCGGCGGCGGCGGGCTGGGGAGCCGAGATTATCCTAACGTCGAAGACGGTGTCCTTGAGGAGAACGTTGGCATAGGAGGCGATGCGGAGGGCGGCGTCGTGGAGGGAGGGACGGACCAGGACGGAGATAATGAAGGAGTTGCAGGTCAGGTCGGACTTGACTGCGGAGATGGTTGCGAGCCAGATCGTCGACTTGTAAACCTTCTCCGCGATCATGCAGTTGACATGCTTCCTGGAGTAACCTCTGGTCACCTGCAGGCACCTAATGTTCCAAGAATCTCCCGAGATGGCAGTTCCTTCCTCGAACACTGTGGCGTCCGGCGTTCCGGGGCAGGCGACCTTGAGGTTGTCGCGCACGTGGTCCTGCATGTCCTTGTCAGAGACACATGAAGAACGAGGGAAGATCAGGGATGCACAGTACCTCTCGTCGTCGAGGGACGTCCAAAGTAGAGAGCCCTTGGACGGGTCGGGGACGATAGGAGCCGAGGCAGCAGCGAAGACGGTGTTCAGGCTGTTCTTCGGGCACACTTTTGCCTGGGATTGGGTCTTGTTTGGGTGAAGCATCTGAATTGGAGTCTGTTGTAGTCTGGAAGGACGTGAGGCTGGAGGTAGCGTTGATGAGCATTTGGGATACGTTGGTTGTGTGCATTTTGGGTCGATTGGAGTTGTATTCTGTTAAATTCTGTTTTCAATCAATTTTGCTTATGAGGGCAGTTCCTGAGCAGAGAGGCCTTTAAAAAGACCAATTTCGCGCTCAACTAATTGCAGCTAATTGCAGCTCGGACAGATACATATATGTTCGAGTACATGGTAAAACAGTTTAGTAGTCGTTTGACTTGCTTGTTGACCAGTTTGCCTGACGAATTGCCTGCCTGCCTCAGACTCCATCCGAGCCCTTTCTGGAGCCTTTCTGAGCACTTTCTGAGCACACTTTAGACTTTGGCAGATAGTGAGGCAGAAGATGAGTGGTGATATCAAGTTTTCGTCACTTCCAGCTAAGGAGACGTTTGTTTTATGTCCTCATCCACCTTCCACTAGCGACTTACCACATGCTGTGTCAAATCCACTGGTCCTAACTCATACAATATGGAGGGTTGGTCGGGCAGAGACGAAGAGTATCAAAAGGTGAGTGATATGATGGTTTTATGTGATTAAAAATATAACCAATAGATCGCTACTATCATTCTACGTCTATACATGTATATATATATTAAATTGATGATCAGAATGGGATGAAAATACACATCGTATAACTGGCCGTGTCAAACACTTTCCCAAACCTAATTCCTCGACACGCCATCTATCATCCTTATCGCTTTAATGGTATGATGAGGAGATGATGCAACATCCGCTTGTCCATCTATTTATCCATCTAAATCATATACAAACTAAATACACACCCTTGAAAATATTATTCCCGACACTCTCATCCCGACACCACCCTTCCACACCACAGAGTACATATACCACACGTACTTATAACCAAGCTTGAGTTATGCGCATCCGCCAAGTCCCTGTGCGGTTACAAGAACAGTACCACCACAATGTGGGTCAAGGAGGGGGAGTTCATTCCCTTTGACGAGCCCCCTCTGAAGGAGCTGTCCAAGGAGAACCCGTCCAAGGTCAAAAGGTTCCTCGTGGAGCAGGAGGGCGGCAGCGGCAAGAAGAAGAGCGGTGGAGGGGGGGGCAAGAGGAGGAGGGGCTACGCGGACGTCATCCTGGACTGCCTGCTCGCCCTCAAGCCCCCAGTCAGCAGGCTCAACGTGAAGAACTTCTGCGCCGACGCCATGCACGTCGACCTCGACAACGAGGGCCAGGCCAGGAGGTTCGACGTGGCCATGGAGCAGGCCATGGCGCTGGGGTGCGAGAAGAAGTGGTGGGAGGAGGTAAAGGGGGCGTACAAGCTGGCGAGCGACTGGAAGAAGAGGCAGAAGCAGGGGAGGGGCGACGGGAACAACAGGGAGGAGGTCAGGAAGAGGCTGGAGGACGCGAGGGGGAGGCTCAGAATGGGGTACCTGAAGCGCCCGATCGACGGCATCACCAAGGGATATCCCGTGCCAGACGAGCAGCTTACGAAGTCCAACCCCAAGCCCGTCGGGAACAGGAAGCACGAGCAGCTCGGCAGCATGCTCGGCGACATCCTCTTCATCCACGGCGTCGCAATGGGCCAGCTCGGGATAAAGGAGATCGGCCTCACCCCCATCTTCAGCCTCGACCACCTCCTCGCGGCCCTCCTCCTAATCGGCCGCGGCGGGGCCACCGCCATCCCCCCCCTGGTGAGCGCCCTGCTCACCCAGCTCCTCATCATCGTGGTCGACTCCAACCTCGGGAAGGACGACGTCGGACAGAGCGTCTACAACCAGGATTACGACGTCACCAGGGACGAAGCTGAGGAGAGGTACGCCGGGAGCAGGGACATGCTCAAGGTGATCAGCCCCACGACCTGGCCGGCGGTCCTGGCGATATACCTGGAAAACCAGAGCCTCTACTTCGAGCACAGGAAGAAGATCGAGAAGCAGAGCCTGAGCCTGATGGACGAGAGCAAGAAGCTGATGGAGGTGAGAAAGGGACGGCCCAGGCGAGAAAGGGAGCCGAAGTCAACTAACGCAAATCTTCTCGCTCGTCGCTTCGCAGGCTAGACAGACGACCCCGGCCAAGCCCGCGACCCCAAACGTTGAGCCCTCCTCCCCCTCCAAAGCTCCCGCAGCTACCACCCCAGTGACGGCGGACGGGAACGGACCCCCGGTGTCACCCAAGCCAACTCCCTCGGAACCAGATGGCGAGGCAGCCACGCTCTACGACGAGGACTCTTACTTCGGGAAGCCCTCGTCGACCCTCTACAAGGCGTACAGGTGAGAATTGACAAAAATTATGATGTTAGCAAGACGTTAGATGTCACGAGCGTTGCAGTCCACATTATGTGATAGCTCCATCCCTAATCTTTGCCCCGACTACCACAATGCGAAATTTCTTATTTACTAACGCAACCCCCCTTCCCGACTCGCTTCGCTCGTCGCAGGAAGCTCTGGAAGTTCGAGCCCGACGCGCTCAACGTGAAGGAGGTCGTCTGCCTCCTCAGGATCCTCGCCGAGGACGTCGTCGCGAAGCTCCTCCCCGTGGAGATGGACAGGAGGGCCTCGGCGCTCTTCGCCCTCAAGAGGGAGTACACGAAGCTGGGCAACATCAGCAAGAAGATGAAGACCAAGCACGAGAACGACAAGAAGGAGGAGACCG
>BRXZ01000585.1:4096-14693 GCA_030267625.1 Triparma retinervis
CCCCCCCCCCCCCCCCCCCCCCCCCCCCCCCCTCCCCAGGAATCATCAAGCTGCTGAAGGAATCCGCTGAGAAGGCCCGCGAAATTATTTCCGTCATGAAGAGACCACGCGACGACATGCGCCTTGGCGACATAAAGACTTACCTCCAAACCGTCGACTCTTCCCTTATCACCGCCTTCGACGTCCAAGGGAAGGGGAGGTTCAAAGTCTCGCCATTCGTTACGGACTGCAGGTCGGCAGCGAAATGGTTCGAGGGTTCCCTTGAACTCCTATCCTCCCCTGATGCGAGGGCGGACGAGGTGGCGGAAATGTGGGAGGGCGTGCCGGAGTGCCTTGTGAAGAAGTCCCTTGGGGAGGAGGGGGTCATAAGGGAGATCTGCGAGGCGGCGGTTTGGGGGTACAGGATGAAGGAGATCATGGGCGGGGAGGACGCCGTGGGAGAGAAGGAGTTCGAAGAGCACAGGGAGAACATACCGATGTTCCTAAGGGACGAGAAAGGGGGGGAGAGAGAGGGAGGCGGCCAAACCATTGACGCCGCCGCCGGTATCGCCGGCACCATCACCGTAGGCAGCATAAGGGAGAAGGTCCTCAAATTTGCCAGGTCTGCTTGGAACAACTCCCTCTCCGTAGCCTCGACCTCGGCCTCGATAAAGTCCAAGTGCAACGATCTGGTATCTAGGTTCCAAGACGCGACCGCCGAACAGCCAAGTATCGAGGAGGTCGAGAGCATCATTAAGGAGTACAACGACCACAGCGTCAGGGTAGATGTCGGCGAGGTAAGATGAGGAGGTTTTATCCCCCCCTTCCCTGTCCCCCCAATTCTAACTCATCTTTACAACCCTCCCCCCAATCCCCACCCTCCAACTCCCCCAGAGGGTCGAGAAAATTAGGAGGGAGTGTGAGTGGGGTAGCGTATACGGGCACTTGGGCTCGGTGTTAGCCACCGCACCTGCCGACCCTAACGACAAGGTTGATCCTCGCGAAATCAGGAGGGCCAGCAAGGAAGGCCTTGAGATAGGCGCCGACTTCTACAACCCCAAGGTCGGGGAAGTCTTCAAGGCCGTCCACGAAATGTGCGAAATGTACGAAGCTTGGGAGGGGAGGGTGGGAGAGATCACAGCAAGGAGCTCGAGGGTCAAGGAGAAGGTGAGAATCGACGGCAAGTTATAGGCAAAGACTAGGGACGGAGGATCAAGGCGGTCGAGAAGGAGAGGGCACCGCAAAATTTTCGCTAACGCGACGCCCTTCGCGACTCGCTTTGCTCGTCGTCGCAGCCCGAGACTTCTGCTGAGGAGCTCGAAAAGCTGATGAACTCCCCCGTCGTCGACCGCGTGGACTGCCAAAAGATGGGCGACCTGTACGTTCTCCGGGACATCGTAAAAAGTATTGACGGCGAAGTCAGGGAGTTCATGCTCGAGAAGCAAAAGCTGACGCAGGATAAGAGCGGCGTGACGCTCGCGAACCTGAACAGCGCCCCCGTCATGGTCGCCTCCCCCATAGCTTCAACGCTACCGGACCCGGAAGCGGACTCCCTGGCGGGCCTCAAAATGAAGAGCGTGAGCACCGCAGACCTTGACAAGGTGAGATTTTGATGAGATGAGGGGCAGACGGCACACCGTAACTGCTCACTAACCTCACCTTCCAACCTCACCTTACGCTCCTCGCAGCTCCGCGACAAGGTCGATTTGGTCAACGTTGTAACGCCCCTCACCGAGGCCTTGTATTGGTACTACGACATGACCAACTGGCTCTTGGAGCTTTGCAGTTGCTTCAACTTCAAGACTGTGCCGCCTGGGAAGGTCGGGAGGGGGAAAGACGGGGAGAAGGTCACTGCTTATGGTGCAGAGAGGATCCTGAACGAGGGGAAGGAGATCATGTATTGGCTTGACGAGAAGATCGCGGGGATTTTCCTGCAGGGTGGAGACGCGACGGCCAGGTTTGCGTACGATAAAGAGAATGACCACGCCACCATCGAGAATCTTCCCGCCTCCTACCTCCTGCATCGCTTCGTCAAGACCTACAACGGGCTGAGAGCTGATTACCAGAGGGCGTACCAATGGGAGAAAAAGGCAGACAGGCTCCTCGACGCACGGGAGAAAAGTGAGATCTCAAAGTTGCTCAAGGGAAGTCTACCAGAAGAGCTGTTCGACAATGTCAAGGCCCACATCAACATTGGAAAAACCCTTGTTCTCGAAGTCGACCAAAACACGCGGGAGGCCCTCAAGGACATCGTGGACCCGTTAAGGCAGTATTCGCAGCAGAGTGACGATGATTTCTCATCCGACGAAGATTCAGATTCATCCGATTCAGAATCGGACGATGGAATGGTGGACGACGTCTCTGAGTTTAAGGGAAGGCGGGACGCCAGGAAAGCGGCTAAGAAGGTACATTTAAGCGGAAAGCAAAGCAGCAATAAGGCGACAACATTTTTATCCTCCTCTGACACATCCCCCCTTCGCCTTGCAGGAGAGGAAGCACAAGAGGAGGATAGCTAGTAATGCAAAATCCTCAACATCCAAACCTAGGAATAAACTGAAACCACCAAAACCCCAGTCTCCCTACGCAATGGTGCGCCCGCCGTCCCCAAAAACAATCTTCAAGAGAGACAAGGTCAGCATATCGAAGATCGAATCTTTCTTCTCAGATCTCAAGACTCCCTTCCCCGACCCTCCCAAGCCCGCTTCCCCCAAGAATTTCTACCGTTTCGTCAAGCCTCGAGACTTAAGTGTGAGGGAGAGGGCAAAGTCCGTGCTAGAGAAAACTCTGATGAAGTACATGACGTCGAACCTGAAGGTCGAAGAGGAAGATGCAGAGTGCATCACTTATGCCGTTGCGGTTGCTTCGGAGCTCGAGACCGAGATTCACAAGCTCCACCCCTCTGTGGCCCCGTACACCTTCCCCACTAAGGACTATATGAATAAGATTAAAGCGATCAAATCTAACCTCGACAACCCCAAGAATTTGCTCCTCTGCGGGAGAGTTCTGACGGGGGATATACCGCTATCAAAGCTGGCTTCCATGACTGGGAGGGACTTGGCTAGTGAGGAAATGAAGAAGTTCAGGAACGAAAGGGAGGAGGCATATACGAAGAACAGGGTCTTTGGCGCTGAAGATTCTACCGCCGAGGGCGTTGTGGACGGGGGAGAGCACGACGACGGTGTTGGAGTTGCAGCATCGAGAGGCGACGCGGAAGCGCCAAAGCCCAAGGCCCCTGGTCCAGCGCCCCCTAGCATGCCCCTGCTTCCCTCCCAGCCGATCTTCAGGCCGCCTCCCAAGGTTAAGCAGCTCCCCCGCCTCCCGGATTCTCCCCCCTCCTCGCCCCCCTCGCCAAGGCGTGGTAAGCGCACATCGTCCTCCTCCTCCTCCGCCAGCGAAAAGAGAGACAAGAGGAAAAAACAAAGGCGCACGTCAGGGCGGTCAGATGACGATGATGACGACGATGACGAGGCAGATTCCGTCGCCCCCCTCATCTCCGAAGAGGGCTCGGCCCTAATGTACTCACTGATCAAGTGTAAGGACGACTACGAAAGTTCATTTGAGATGAAGTATCTCAGTGACAGGGAAAAATCCTTTAAGTTCCACCTTGAGGTTCCAGTTTTGAGACAGAGGATCCCCAGCAATATCAGCAAACACCTAAAGAGCAAGTTCGAGGTGAACAGGCCAAGGCATAAGGATTGCGTCGATTTTCTAAAGAAGAAGATGCAAACCGGAAGATACGAGCTCGTTCCGCTCAAGATCAACGTAGATAGGTGCGACGAAACAGACAGGAAGAACTTCGCAAGGGTTTGCAAGGATCTGGAGGACAACGGCAAGATTGGTCTTGTCGCCACCAAAAAGGAACAGATCAAGTTCTACCTAGTCCCGCCCGCCTTGACCACATTTTACGATTGCCTGAAGGAGGTCACGCTGAAGGGCAAGGCGGGCACAATGTGGGGTATTTATGTCGTTAATAAGAAGGAAATCAAATGGAGGACGGCCCAAAATCAAAACAGCAATGCTCCCCACCTCCGGGGGGCGACTGCTCCTAGCTCTCCCTCCCGCTTTCCTCATGGCCCGCCTCCTACCGCAAACACCACAGCCTCGTCCTTTGACAGTATTGACATCAATTCCATTCAGTCTTCCCTCAGCATGCTCCAGGGTGGACGCCCTGCCGCCCCAACCACAGCCTCCGCCTCCATGCAGAGCTTTGATGCTCTCCCTCAAAGCTTCGATATGCTGCCCCCCCAAAATGCCCTCCATAACCCCGACCACCAGCAGTGGCAGCAACCATGGCCGCATGCTAATCCTCCTCGTCCCATGGCTCCTCGACCCCCTCCTCGCCTCCAACCGCCTCACTCTGGTGTGCAGCATGGGTACTACCCGACCCCACCCTACCACCAACCCCCCGCCCGATAAAAAAGCCGATAAAAAAGTTCTTTTTTTCCCGCAAATGCTCTCCTTACATTCCATTAGCCTTCAAGGTGTGAGCGCGCCACTCGCTCGACCGAGACAGCAGTCCGTGGCTGGGTGCCTCCCCACCTTCACCATCAATATTGTATCTCGAAGCGATTTCGATTGGTTTTGCCATATTTTCCCATTTGTTCACCTCCTCGGATGGTGGATTCTTTATTCTATCTCCATTCTCGTCATAGAAGGGATCAACGTAGTTAGGATCGAGGAAACTTTCCCACTTTCCCATCTTCTTTCTCCCTAAAGCGGCATCGATGTTGACCAGAAAGTCGGACATGGCGCGGTAGTCGTCGTCGTTGACAAAATTCACGAGGCCATCCTGCCACTTCATTTTGGAGCTAAAGCTTACCATAGACGACTTGCCATCTAGACAGGGCTCAATTAGAATGGTGGAGAGAACGTTGATTTTCAGCATCTCTGATTTCTGTCTTTCAAGCGTCCTTAAAACTACGCAGTATGTGCCCTGGCTAATCTCATGCCATATGAAACGAAAGTTGAAGTCCTTCACGAAGACAGGGAAGGAACCAATCTTCTTTATCCACGAGAACATGACGATGTGATGGTGTTCATTGACACTCTCAAGCACCTTTCTGCTCCCGTCCTTATTTAGCCAACCCAAGTACATTCGCTCAGGATGTTTCCAATCGAAAACCAACTCATTGACTTCCCAGGGTAAATGGTTCATTTTCCGACAAGCAAAGAAGTTGGAATCCGTCTTTACCTTCCCCGTATGATCGTATGCGAAGAAAGCCTCACTGTTCCTCCTCTTCTTAGTCATTAAATCCTTTAGCCCCTCTTGAATAATTTCCTGCTCAAAAGCTGAAAGCTCCGTTGTGGGCCTCAGCGTGTACATCATGTGCTCTATTTTTGACTTTATTGGCTCCTTGACGCCATTCCAATTATTGATCGTTTCACAAATGTCTGCAAACTGAGGTCTCGCGCTCTTGTCGTCCGCCCAACAGGACGACACAAGGGTTTCAATCACAGGGAACTGCTGTCCCCATATTTCGGGAAGCTTCGGGCGCCACCCACCCACAATTTTCTTTATCATTCCAGCCTCGTTGAAAGAGGAGAGGTTGGTGCTTTCGGGATCTCCAAGGAAAAGGTCTCGAAGCCTGCCCGACATGGCAATGTCAGCAAGGACGCAACCGTAGCTGTAAACATCGCACTCCCTTGTGTACTCCTCCCCCCTAAGCACCTCTGGGGCCATGAAGAACTTTGTCCCAACCAATTTAGACTCGGGGAAGGGCGTTTTTTTGTCGTCGGCAGAGCCCGTAGTGGAGTCTCCCCCCTCAGTCAGAGCCACCGACTCGCCAAAGTCGCCAAGCTTCACGACGCCCCATTCAGTCAGAAGGACATTGGTGGTCTTCAAATCTCTATGTAGGATGGGTGCCGACCTCGTGTGCAAGTAGTTCATGGCCGAAGAAATGCAGTGCGCGAAGTTCCGCTTTGCTCCCATCCAGTCCAAGAAGGGGTGCGTAGTCATGACATCCTGAAGGTTGCCCGACTTCGCATACTCGAGGAGCATGCAAAGCTTGGGGAACTCACAGACGATGCCCTCAAGTTTCAAAATGTTTGGATGCTGAATGTTGGCTACGAGTTCTATTTCGGCAAGGAAGCGCAACATTTGCTCAGTAGTTGTTCCGGCCATCACCAGCTCTTTGACCGCAACTATGTTGTCCCTGTATCGAGCCATGAAAACGACCGCAGAACTGCCTTTTCCGACCTTGGTCATGAACTCAATGTCATCGTACTTCAATGGAACCTGAAACTTCTTGTGAAGCCTGTGCTTCCGCTTTTTGAAAATCGTCTCCGCCCAAAGGTACGCATGCTTCGCAGGTTCTAAATTCCGGTCCGCAAGCTTGTTCTTTTCCCAGTGCAAGTATTTGCTATACTCGTGCTTCCACGCGAAGGAAAATTCCATTCTTGCCAAGAAGCTCTTGAGGTTATCCATGATCACGAAGTAATAGACGACGATGCCCATGTTCACCATCAATGCAATCGTATCGAACACAACGAAGTCATGGTCTTCAGAAGAAATTTCTAAATAAAATGCTTCTCGCTCGGCACTTGTGTCCGTCGCCATGGTAAAAATACTTCTCGTCAGATGACTGAGTGAAGTGGTGAGAGTCTTGCAACCAACTGTTAAAATCACAACCATGGTCAGATAGACACCATTGCGCATCCGAGTCGAGAGGAGGACAAAGAAAACTCTGGTGAAGAGGCAGGCCGAGATAAAAGTGGGACATACCACGAGGTAAAAGTAAAAGTTCTCAAAGCGTTGCTTCGTCACAACGACCTTGAAAAGGTAGTGCAAGGCGTTGCTGAAAAATAGTCCGGAAAACATTGAGATCCGGATGCCTAGCCAAGCTCGGTCGAAGGAAGCGAATAGCTAAGGAATAGGTCACATCACATGCGTATGGTGAGAGGGGTTATGAAATGTTAGACCCGCCCGGCCCCTCATTGCTCCTTGCCATTCTCACCTTTTGTGTGGCATCGTTTTTAACAGCAAGTGTTCTCTTTCCACCGAATGCTCTCTTGATCTTCGATACCATGCGGTCCATAGGTGGGACCGAAGTAACCAATAGCCAATACGAGCAAATGAAAGTCATGTTACATGCAACAAATACGAAGAAGACTTCATAGTAGGGATCTGTGTGTCGAATTGTGTGTCGATATCTTGACTCCACTTCATCTTCATGCCTGACGTGCTTAACATAGGACCACAAGAATATGAAACCGAGTGAGCTACAGCACAACGTGAAAAAATTCCTTCGAAAAGCCCTCTTGGCATCCTTGACGCTGTAGTAGAATCGAATCATTTTAAAGAGGTCATATTCTAGAAACTTCTCAGTGTCTATGCTTTTGGAGCTGCGAGGGGGAGAGAAAAGGGAAGAGATGAGGGAAATGCTAACCCTGTTAGTAAATTGTCCATGCCGTGCCGAGCCGTAAAATAAGGTGACGTTCCGTGCTTTGACCTGCAATGATATACGAGGAAAGCCCACCCTTCTCACTCAACCTTCTCATTCGGATCAGCCCTCACCTAGCGTCGGATGTAGCCTGCCTTGAAAATATCCCGGAGAGGTCTTGTAACCCAGAAGTTATGTAATAGTGGTTAAAGAATGGCAAGGCTGACGACTTGCTGTGAGCAGATTGAGGCTGCAAAGACTTTTTGCTGAGCTCATTGAAGTTAACGACAATGCTGTCGTCAGGGCTGTCATTAGCGAGATTCCACTCTTGGCGATTTTTCAAGTATATTGCGAAGGACGGTGTTGAGGGAGCCGAGCCTGCAGCCATTTCTGGTGGTGTGGCACCGTCTTCAAACATCAATTGCGAGAGGACGCTCTCAGGATTTTCGCCATAATCTTTGCTGCCTCCTCTGGGGGGCGCTATAGCTGTATGGGCGGGGTCTGCACTTGTATCAAATTGGTTCGACAAGTAAAAGTTGCCGAGGTTGTTCTCCGAGATCCCGCGGGCAAGGTTGTTTGCGATAAAGTGTTTGTAACCCGAGTGAGGATTTTTCCCACCGAAAATGGCGCGAAGCGGTATAGAGTGGAAATATTCCATCGCCTCCTGAATGATGGAAAGGGTTTGGGCGCGGCGGCTTCTGACCACCCACAGAGGCAAGTACCCCTTGGCATTAATAACACTGATGAGGGATAACTTCGTCTTCACTCCGTTTTCGTCTTTGGACTCTTCAAGAATGTAAATGGCGTGACTGCTGGCCCTCACGGCCTCCTGCCTCTTGAAGTTTTCTGGCAGTTTATTTATTTCCTCTTCGTAAGACCCGTCATCTCTGTCGTAGACAAAAATAACGATGCGCCTCTCGTCCAGCCTCTTCCACGCAGATGCGAGGTAAAAGTCCCTTGCGGAAAGTGGTGGCGGGAGCCATTTCCGGACCCACAGCGTGTAGTTGTGATCATTCTGGGTATCCTTCCTCATGGGAACCAGCTTCCTGAAAATATCCCCGGAATTCTTTTGTATTCGATAATCACTGTTAAAATCCCAGAGGAAAGCCGCGACGTGGCACATTGGAGCGCTGATCGTACCGATCCCGCCCGCCGCAAACGTTGTTTTCGGCGAGCCTTTCATCAAGGGGGTGGGAACTCGTTTGAGCTCGTAGATCAAGTAAGGAATATTTTTGTAGTCGCATCTTGACCAATGCGAGGACGGAGTGCAAGCACACTCTAGAAGCCACCTCAAAACCCTCTCTTCGAGCCTCGTGTATCTGGATTTGCTATGCTGTTCAAACATCATGATGAAGTACGGGTTATACGCCAGAGTTTTCTCCATACCCGTTGGAAGCAGGTTCTGTGGCAGGGTCGACTCCGTGTTTTTACTGTCATTGATAAAGAAGTAGGACTTGTAGGCCTCAAACTTGGAAGTTGCCCACGGATTGCTGCAGATAACGGCACGACAGTGTGTTAGTTGGGTTGGTAGTGGGGGCGGAGAATTAGTTCGGTTGGTAGTGGGGGCGGAGAATTAGTTCGGTTTGTAGGGGGGGCGGAGAAGCGACCACCTTCATCACGACTACTCGTCCATTCTCACCTGTCGTTCTGTTCTACTTCATTACCATTGCCAATATTAGTTGTATCTGAGTCTAAGTACCCCATCTGGTGTTCAACGTGGTCGATAAGCCTGTTGTGTGACCTTTGTACCATACGCTCCGGCGGAATCATGACCACTCTTTTTGTTGTGGATTCAGGATGGATTGTCACCTCCTGCGAGGAGCGAATCGAGAAGCAGAGAGGGGTTGCGTAAGTAGAGGGGCATACAGTACTTTAGCGTCATACTGACGTCATCGCTCGCAGCGCTGTCATCATTTTTCTCCATTCTCACCTCCCTCCAATCTGCCAGACTGTAACGCACGATGGCACGTAAGGAGTTGTAACCAGCATTCGATACCGCCTCGGAAATCCGGAGGCACGTGAGGTAAGTTTGATGGAAGGCGCCCCGGGAGCGGGGCATATCCGAAGAAATGTTGACTAAAAACCAATTGTAGCGCCTGAACTCGATAATTAACACGAAATTAAACAAGCTCGCACAAAATGCAAGAGTCAGCAAGATTGCAGAGTACTTGTCCCATGAAGAGGTATTTTCCCATGTTAGGAATTGCTCGAATGACTGCGACAAGCGAACAGGGGGAGAGCGAAGCGACGATCGATGGGGTTGCGTTAATGGATATATTTAGGTGCCTTACTGCGCCCACCCACCGCGACACCGTTGCGCGCAAGTCAAACGTCTTTCCTTTCCCCCCTTCTCTCTCTCTTACCTGGTATGGCACATCGCTGGTAGAATTCGTGCAGTACATCCGGTAAATTTCATTGAGATCAAGTACTGCGAGGGTCGGGGGGCAAAAAAAAGAGAGGTGAGGTTAATGCTGGCGTTTTGAGTAAATCCAACGACGCCTTGCCCGCCTAATGCAATGCCCTCACCTTTCGAATATTCGAAGTTCGTAATGTATTCGGGAATGGAGACGTCGATGTCTGCTGCGGATGCCAACTCCTCGAGCTCAATTGAGACCTGCATAAGCTGAGGGCTAGGCTGGGATGAGTTTAGTAAACTGCCCAACTTTGTCCAGATCGTGGCCTTGATGGCGGAACAGATCACCGATTGTTTCGCTCCTTTCGGAAGCTCCAAGAAGGCCATGGCGCCCTCGGCCTCCAAAGGATCGAGAGGAATCTCCACAGTCCTGTCCAGGGCCCAAGTCTGCGACGAGCGAAGCGTTAGGACTGTGCGGCTGTTCGAAGCGAGGAGCACGGTAGGAGGAGCGAAGCGACGACCGAATGGTAATATGGTCGCAAAGAGCAGCGAGACTTGCCGCAAGAGAATCGCAAGATGCATTCCGCAGCGGAGAATTGCAAGATGCATTCCGCAGCGGGGTCTTCACTTTGGTCCAACCTCACCTCAATAAGTGGCTCAGTGTACGAAGAGAATTTCAACGCTACGGAGAATATGAAAGGGATCAAGATGAACCAGAAGGACACCAGCAGCCTCCACTTCGTGGGCGCCGTGTTGAAGCAGTTCGACATCAGCCCAAGCATGTAGCTGAGGAAGATGGCAGAGTACAGCTCGAAGATTACGCAGATGAGGAGGCTGCAGATGGTGAAGATCAGGAATATGCACCAGTTTGCGCAGCGGCCGCACT
>BRXZ01000590.1:780-14448 GCA_030267625.1 Triparma retinervis
TCTAAACCTCCATAATTCCAGATATTACCCCATTGAGAAACGTTAGTACGTAAGCGAACCAAAGCCCAACTCCCACACAGGTTACAATGTTGGCAAAGGCTCTCTCCATAGGGGTCAGCATGTAAATTCCTGTCCATAGCTGTGAGTTTTGGGGGGATGGAGGGGGTTAGTGGTGGGAGGGAGGAGGCGACGGAGGCGACGGAGGCGCTATCAGGCCCATGGGTTGGATTTCATTTGGATTTCATTCGATCACGAGAGGGGAGGTGGTCAGGAACTGTACCACTTACGGTGTAGTGGTAGTATAATTTCGATAAAGGATTGCTACCGTTGTATGTCAGTACGTCCTGGTTCAGCGTGCGCTCCATTTCCACCCCTGATGGATTAAAAATTAATGAGAAATCTAGGTTTTCCCAATGTCATTTCGAAGTCATTGCCTGCCCCCAAAAAATGTTGGTCTTAAGTGATTTTTGCATCATTTCAAAATTCAATTAACCAAACAACACTCGCTTTCGCATAAGGTCCGCGAGCTCCCTGGAATCAACGGTGTATATATCCTTAGGAACACCCCTGGGACAAAAACCCTAACCTATACTTTCCGGTCTCATGGTTCACTCCACCCTCAGCGTGGGTCCAGCGGACCCCGCCAGGAAACATAAGGTTATTATCGTTGACACCTTTTCAGGCATCTCTGCAGTTGCTGCAGCACTGCACAATCTGCAGGATCGTTATGAAATCATCAAAATCTACTCATTCGAGGTCGACAACAACGCTATCAAGGTGGCTAAGGCAAGGATAAAGGAGATGTATCCGGGAGTGCCGCACCAAGCGTGGGGGGACATTCAGAATGCCACCCCTTTCTTCTGCAATAAAATCATCAAAGAATTGGAAGGGAATGACCGAATCATTTTATTGACAGGAGGGTCTCCATGCCAGGACCTCAGCAGTGCCGGCGTCAGAGAGGACGGACGCGAACGAGAGCACATTCAAGGGAGGAGGTCCTCGCTGTTCTTCCACCTTCCACGCATTCTATTCTGGTGAGATGGGGTGGGGAGATAAGCTTGTCAAGAAGAGACGATGAACTAACACAGTCGCAAACGCAATCCCGTCTCACAGGCTCAAATGCCTCGCCTCCCAACCGCGAGGCCTTACCGGAGATGCACGAGTATCCGAGTGGAAGAAAAGGATATTTTACGTTTACGAGAACGTTGCCAGGTGAGAGTGGAACGACAAGTGGAGCGAGGCTGGACGAGCCATGATAAGCGAGACGCGGCGGACTGGCACAACCGACAACGTGACAATCTCGTCGCATCTCATCTCTCGCCCCTCGTCACCGCTCCCTCCCCAGCATGACCGAGGAGGACGCCCAGGTTTTTAACCTTTTCTCCACCGACGCGTTACACTTGAAGTGCGACGCGAGAGATGTCACCTTAATGAGGAGACACCGAAAGTTTTGGATTAATTTCTCTATGTTGGACTGCGATCCAGTCGCGACTCTCGACCGTGAGGGAACCACAACCCTCAAGGGTTACATACAAAAAAAGACCAACGGATGGAAGTTAGTGCACGATCAGGATCCTTTTCTGCCGACCCTCACTAGAAGGTCGGCCCAAAATGTCCAATGGAAATACAAGATAAACAAGGATGGTTTTGAGAAGTCCTTGGACATGGACATCGTCGAGGAGATAATGGGGTTCCCCCCTGGGTACACTGCCAATGTCGGGCCCTCCATCAAACTCAGCGAGGCGGAGGTGAGAATGGTCGAAGGTTGAAACGCCCCAAATTCGCACACTCGCATGATGCACACAACTGAAATTCCTTCTCGTTCGTTATTGCAGCGTCGCCTCCTCGTTGGCAACTCCATGTGTATCTTTAATTTAGTACACATCTTCTGCGGCCTTGATGACTTTATTGTCAATCGGGAGTCCAAATCTCAGGAATTGCTGGACCGATTGGAGCGGACGTCAAAACACCCGTGGTCGAAAACCAAGCAACAACTCATTGATCTCCCCCAAAAGGGAGACACCGAGCTCAACCGTAAATTGACAGAACGTTATCGCGTCGCGATGGAGGCGATGGAGGGAATGGATTTCGAGACCGAGTGCTGCAATAATGGCCACCAATGGCGGCACAAGAATTACGAGGATCTGAAGGCGGAGAAGAAGGAGAAGAAGGAGGAGAAGGAGAAAAAGAAAAAAAGGATGAGAAGCGAGGTGGAGCGAGGGGGGAAGGAGGAGAACTCGAGGACCAAGGAAAATGGCGGCAGTAGCAGGAAGTATTGAGAACTTCTTCTCGAAGGGATAAGGGGAAGGTGCGCTCTGATTTACCACGAAGCCTTATAATACTAATTTGCTTATCCATATCCAATTTTTATTGTGCTGTTCGGTGGTGACATTCATGTGAACGTCAAATGTGTCGTCGCTAGTATCCTGTTATCACTCCAAACATCTCATGCCAAGTCGAAGCGTGTTGAAATAAGGGTGGTTGTGATAAAAAGAGAAAGATTATGAGGTTAAGATCAACACGTGGAGTTCACTCCTATGGAGAAATGAACTCCCTGATCCTACGTCTGTAACGAATGCGGGTTCGCCGACTGAGCTTCACTCACGTCCACGTGCCCCACGAGAGATGGCTACTCCCTCAACAGTCCATTACAACGTAATTCTGACAGTCCGAAAAAATGAGAAATTTTATATCGTCGATAAAAGACTTAACATCTATCGCAGCATGGCATATAATCACCTAATGAATAAAAATCCCCTCAAATTCATAATTTAAGCATATCTTGAATAGTGAAAATTAATTTTTGAAATTGCCTCAATATGATTTTTGAAACACAAATAATGTCAAAAAAGCATATGTTAAACATTAATGAATTTATTGATTCATAAATGTGAATTTATTATTTCCAACTCCCTCAAATATCTCAAAAATGACTTCTTAAACAACCATAAAACCAATAAGTTCTTAGTGGATCATATTTGTGATATATTTACTCCTCAATTATTAAATTAGAATAGTTTTCAATTTTACCTATTTTTTTTGTTTCTGTCCGGCGCTTTTTCTGCCCCTCCGACCGCAATTCAGCTTCCTTCCACCCTCTGACCGCAATATCCTTGATTAAATGTCGACGATGAAACACTCTATCGCGCTGTTTGTCATCTCCACTCTCTCTGTTATGGGTCTGTCGATTCCTGCGATTATTAGCACCTCTAGAAAGCCTCCTGTAAAGGCCCTCTTCCTAGACTGCGATGACTGCCTCTATCAGGATGATTGGTTCGTCGCTGGGAAGCTCACCGAGGCGATTGAATCCTTCTGTACTAATGAATTGAACCTCCCAAGCGGGAAGGCTTATAAGCTTTACAAGGAGCATGGCACGGCTCTCCTTGGCCTTCTGAACGAGGGTCTCCTCTCTAATTCACCCTCCGCCGTTGACAGGTACTTGAAGATTGTCCATGACATCAAGGTTAAGGACCACCTTCGTCCTGACCCTCGTCTGCGCGAACTCCTGCTCCGCATCGATCCTTCCATAAAGACCTTCATCTTTACTGCCTCCGTGAAGCACCATGCTGTTGAGTGCCTCCGTGCGCTCGGCATTGACGACCTTTTCGAGAATCGAATCATTGACACGAAGGTTTGCAAGGTGCGGACCCATGGTTGGCTTCATAATTGCGGCCGCAACGCAACTCTCGCCATACCTCTTCTCAAATCAAACACTCACTTCGCTCGTCGCGCGCAGCTCGCTACCAAGCATTCCGCCTCGTCCTTCCGAGCAGCTATGGACTTTGCGAATCTCCCCGCCTCTGACGCTGGGGCCTGTGTGTTCTTTGATGATAGCGTAAAGAACATTGCGACCGCCTCAAATGTCGGGTGGCGTCCCGTCCTCGTTGGGCTGGTTGGCCGAGATTCTGGGGCACCTGTCATATGTGACGAAGCCGAGAAAAGCATCCAATCTATCCACAGCCTGTTTGACGCAATTCCAGAGCTCGAGCGACGGGTAGTTAATTGAACATGAACGTACAGAAAAAAATGAAAAGCTGCATTATGATGTACAAACAAAAAGCTAAAATCTCACAAATCCGCCCGCTTCTGCTCCACCTCCTTTTCCTTTTTCATATTTCTCGCCATTTCTCTCTCCTTGCGCTCCGTCTCCCTCCGCTTAAACTCTGGACTTTCCCCTACCCCATACATTGGACAATCGGCACACCCGCGCGACGGGCAATTGTTACAGCGTGAGCGTGAGTTCCCACTAATTTGCTGTTGCCCTGTGAACGCCACCGCACCCCCCACACGCATCCCATCAACCTGCCCCCCCTCTGCTTGTGATACCAGCCTCGCCTTGAAATTTATATTCTGTCCGCGGCGTTCGACCTCCAGCCTCTCAAGTTCCTGCGGCGAGCGGTGGGGAGGGAGCGGTGACGAGGGGCGAGAGATGAGATGCGACGAGAGATGAGATGCGACGAGATTGTCACGTTGTCGGTTGTGCCAGTCCGCCGCGTCTCGCTTATCATGGCTCGTCCAGCCTCGATTGTCACGTTGTCGGTTGTGCCAGTCCGCCGCGTCTCGCTTATCATGGCTCGTCCAGCCTCGATTGTCACGTTGTCGGTTGTGCCAGTCCGCCGCGTCTCGCTTATCATGGCTCGTCCAGCCTCGCTCCACTTGTCGTTCCACTCTCACCTCGTAAGGAATATAGTGTATGCAATCTACTGGGCACGTGTCGATAGCAATCGCGACGGTCTCATCATCATCCCCCCACTGCCGAAACACTCTCGCTCTGCCGTGCTCCTGGTGCATAAAGAACGTAGATTGCGCGACCGTCGCGCACATGGTGCACCCCACACACGTGACCTCATCGACGTAGACGGCCTGACTACGCACGGGAGTTCCATCATCGTACTTCTCAACCAGCGTGTGGGACTCTACATTTTCATAATCTAATTCCGCCTCCAGTTCGAACATCTCCTCGTCCGCGTTCTCGACAGCGCGGGTTATTTCGATGTCCATCTCCTCCTCCACCACGGTGGTAACCTTTCCCGTCATCTCCGAAATCAGCTCCTTCGGCACATTGGCCTCCTCAAGCGCCATCACATCCCCACTCGCCTTGGCACTTTCCTCGATCTCCCGCAATTCCCCGCCCACCAACTCCTCCATCTGCGCGAGGAAGAAGTCCTCGCTCACGACTACATCGACGACGTCCAATATATCCTCACCGCCCCCCTCTTCGTTGTAAACCTGCTCGTCCTCCTCATCAAGGGACTTGAAGGAGCTCCACGTTGCTTCTTTTTCCTCCCACCCCGGCATCTCGCCATCTTTGCCCCCTTCGCTACTGTTATCTCTCCCTGAACGCAATGTCCATGAAGATTGAGTGTCACTTCGGATATGCTGCGAGTAACTCTTGTGGAAAAAACTTCTTTGACGACTTTTGGGACACAGAAATCCTACCACGGCCACACTATGTATTATACCGAACAGCAGGATGCCGATTATGGGACTCAGCATACTCCAAATACCCAAATGCTCCCTCTTTTTTCTGCCAGCTCCACACACCCCTCCTCCATTTCTCTCCAACATCATCCTTCGGTTGACGTGCGCCTCGTATTCATCGTAGATATTTTTAGATTAATTCGTGAGCATACTCCAGATACCCAAATGCCCCCCCCATCCAAGTTCTCTCGACAGCTCCTCTCAGCGAACATCTTCATCCCTATTCTCGCCCTCTTTCTCCTCCTTCTCGATGTCCCATCACTGCTCATTCCCACACCTTTCACAGTCTCTACATCATGCTCCACTCTCTCCTCCTCGTCGAGTTGGTGTTGGAGCCTACCGCTTCAGTACAGTGTCGTAAAGGTATCCCCTACATCCGCCACCCTCCCTGACGGCTCAACTCCATCCGGTCTAACCGAGGCCACGCTAAGCATCATCCGACCGAAGATCACATCTCTTGCCGACCTCACTGCTCTCGACGCCGTCCTCCCAATTCTCAAACTCGAAGACACCAAGACTGTGGTACTCAAGAGGAGCGAGAAGAAGAAGAGCAAGGGAAAGATGGGCAAGACGGGGAAAGGTTCGCACATCTCTTCAATCGATGCGGGGATGACAGTTCATCAGCACCCTTCCACCTCCACCAGTATGCCCTCGCTCTTCTCTTTCGGGGCAATCGTTGAGGACTCCGTCATTGTCCAACCGAACTCCATAGTTACATCAGCCTCCCTCCTCCTCCTCCCCGGCTCACAGAAGATAATGACAGAGACAGCTACCACAGCGAATATCCTTGGCTTCCTACGACTGCGAGTAAAGGTGCAGTGTGAGGAGCGAATACATGCAAAAATCATCAAGGGCAAGGGAGACAAGGTCGATATCTCGGACGTCATATGCCAGGTCTGGTCTATAAGTTGGCCTGGACGAGGGGAAGAATGAACGATGTTTGTTGCTAATGAAATCGAAATCACACGTAAATTACAGTATTTCTGTATCAGCACTTTTTAGCACTTCATAGAATCATCTAAATGCGACTCAGGATCTTGCCAGTCAATGAACCTGTAACCTCTATTCTCGTTGTGGTAGCTACAGCTTCCAGCATCGTCACTCCCTATGGCCCAGATTATGTCCGAATCGCTCGAAATGATACTGGCGTCGTTGTCCTTGTAAACTTTGAAGAGATTGCCGGAAAGGATCGGGCGCGAGAAGGACAGTTCAACTCTCTGGTTAATGGCTTTAACGCTTTCCCCGCTGATTTCTAAATCTGTTGATGCGATAGGGGGGCCGGTGTAGAGTTCCGCGAATAGAGTTCGCACGCCGTTAGAGACACTAGCGGCGACTATGTCGGCGCCTTGCATACCGAAGTTTGTATGTTTCGAGGTTAGTTTTTCGGTGTAAGACTCGTCGTAACTTCTCCCCTTGGGACGGAAACCGATTGCGACCCAGGTTGAATCAGACTCGGCGGGGGCCGATACGGTTACGTTCAGGACGGATGAATTCTCGTCAAGAGTCCATTTGAGATGATAATCCGACGCTCTGTTTATCACGTAGCAGTGTTCAACGGGGGGGTCCTGAAGGTTTGTTTCTTTTGCGTTTTTTTGGGCCTTTGAACGCTGAGACAAAAACGGACAGCCTGTCGAAGATCTCTTCACCGAGGATCTCTTCGCCTCCACTACATCATCCACAGGGTTAACGGGATGCGAGTCCTTCCCGTCGAAATCACATCCTGATCCATAAACGAGTGACTTTTCGTGAATAGGGGGCGGCCCAGCGCGTGCGAGCTCAACGAGCAAGTGTTTCGAATGCGTATGACCCTCCCCCCCAGACATTTGAAGCAAGGATGTTAACGTGTCCGTAACCTCATTGTGCGTTATTGTCCAGTTGGCGCAGTCACATTCAGAGCAACCAGCCATGAAGGGGTTCATGTTCAGGTGCACGAATCTGTTGATATCCATTTCGAACGCTCCGATATCGTCTGAATCGTAGCAGAAGGTCACACTTGACTCCGTTTGGGACTGCAAATTGAAACGATTGTAACGAGGAGGGTTTGCGCCAGTCAACTCAGAAGTGGCTGTGAAGTCGTCGAGCCAGCCACAGTAGTGCAGATCTCCTGCTAGAATACCGTTGTCCGTTGTGCTGTCGTCGTTGGCTGCCACGTAGAAGCGCTGCCAGCCCATGTCCACACCATCAAAATTAAGCTGGTTCTCGAAAAGGTAATCGAGGCTGGAAGGAATTTGGGAGATTGAGAACTGAAACGGTTCTTGTTGTGTCCAAGGGCCTGTGTGTGGAAAGAGGAAGGGGGGGGGGGCGCGGAGGGGGGGGGTTTAAGATGAGCTAACGCCTCAAGGCTAGATATATTAGATGGATTTTGAGTCGGACGACAATCCTCACCCAACATTGAGAAAGAAGGGACACCCTCCCATATTCCCAGGAAGGTTTCGGGGAGAGCAAAGGCCATCGAGGGGACTACTAGGGCTGTGCAGCAGAATGTTGTTGGGAGAGGTTGAGTCAATGAGTTTTTCTTCTACTTCTGCCGCAACTGCTTTGTTTGACGACATTCGACAAAAAGAAACATACATACATAGGAATTCCTACATAACAAACTACAGTACGCAGAAATATTATTAGAGCAAAAGACATTAAGGGGAGACCCCAACCCTTGGGGGGGTACATGTTATACTAGGGGGACGCAAGGGGGACGCATCAATAAATTAAGGCACTGCATTTGGTCACGAAACAAATTCTTCGCTCCAATACAACAAGTACAAAACATCTACAACTGATCGTTCTCGTCCATGTCCTTCATGTGCCGCATAACCTTATTTGCTAAGTAGTGCACATCCTTTGCGTCTACCAATTTCACCGGCCTGAGTAGCTCCATGATTTCCCTGAGGATCTTTCCCGAGTTCCCCCCGTCAACGTACAACTTCCCACCCCCCGCTATCCTCCCCACGATGATATTTACCTCTGCCTGGAGTTTCGGAAGGAGCGCTAAACAGCTCCTACAAGCGCCATCCAAGCACATGCACTCTGGGCTAACTAGGACCCTCCTAACCTCATTGACGAAATGCTCGCACTGCTCCTTGATGGTTTTCCCGTTAATTCTGCTGATAACCTCCGGACTGACTCCAACGTAAGTGCTTGGGAGTCCCAAGTTGCTCTCGTTTCCCTTGTCAATCAGGACCGCCATGGCTTTCGCCAGTCCCTCCAACCTCTTAATCCCTCCCCCCACCCCGGCGCTCATCCTCCTGAACCCCGGTAGGCACTCCACGAGGCTCGGGATGTACTCGGGTTCATTGGCTCCGTCCTCAGGATCGTCGAAATAAATCTCCTCTTCTCTCCCCAAGTTCATGACGCAGAGCCTCAAAAAGTTGTCATATGCATCCAGGACCTCGCCCCCCATCATGCATTCCTCAACCTTGCTCTTCAACATCCTGACGTATCTCTGTCTCGATCTGAGGTACTTCATCCTGAGCTTGACGTCGACCTTCGCCCCACCCTCCCTGTCCGCCAGGGCCAGGTCATCTCTCGTCCTTCCATTATTGCTCCCATTGCTGACAGCAGGCTCGAGGTTGGTGTAGCAGAATTCGAACTGTGCCCCTAGCCCCGAATCAAGGCTCAGCCAGCTCGGCAGGTCCGAACCCTTCTTTATGCCCAAAGATTCGACCGTCCCTCCAGAGGGCGAGGGCCCATTTCTGTAGCACACGAACCTACGATGAGCGAAACGACGAGTTGAGGGAGGTTGGTTAATTGCGCATAGAAAAACTTCAGGCTGCTTGCTGCCTGCGCTCGCTGCCCCCACTCTCCACCTCGATTCTCCGCTCCCACTCACCTTAATATACTGGGCAGATAGACGGCGTTTTTTGGATCCATCTTCCCCGGCTGCTGAAGTGGCTGGACAAGCATTAGAAAGTGCACCGCTACTTCCCCCAAATAATAGTGGGAGATGGCGTTGACAATGTTGCTGTGTTCCTTCTTGGTCTTTAGCGAGGTCAAATTGTACCTGAGCCTGCCCCCCCCGAAGGTGTGTGCTCCCCTCCCCAGGGCCAACCCGAGGACGAGGTGCCTGCTCCTCTCATGGAGGCTGACGGCAACGTTGATTACGTGGTTGGCGAAGGTGCTCGGGATCTTGACGGCCTGCTTGGCGATGGCAAAGTCCGCCGTGTAGTCGCTCTGTAGCTCTAGGAACGTGGGGAGCTTGTGGTGGTAGCCCTCCTTCCCTGCTCCGCCTATCCTCCCGAGCTGGGTGAAGTGGGGGGACCTCATGCAGTGACCGCAGGTAATCTTCATTGCCGTGGTTGGCTCTGGGACCCTCAGGTTGTCGGTGAAGGTAGGGAGGTTGCCGAGAATATGGTCCACCACGTCGGGTTGACAAAGAGCGATGCTGCATTGATAAAGGTGTTTGGAGAGGTGTTTGGAGAGGTGTTAGAATGATGACCCAACCACAACCCCTTTTCTGCGGCTCATTTCGCTCGACACCCTCACCTCTCCTTACTGCCGTATATGGTTTTGCTCAATTTCCCCCTCATGGCTTTCGTCCCTGTTCCTTCATCTACCACAACCTGCGGAAAGTCCTTGTGCGCTGCCTTGATTTCCACCTCCTTTGCCCGTTCCTCTTTCTTCTCATCCCCCCCCTCGTCCCCCTCCCTCAACCGCCTCATGACCCCCTCCATGTAGCCGTCGAATGTCTCCCCGACGTAAGGGTCGACCTCTTCCTCCCCCTCCCCCCCTGCCTCCTTCTTCTTCCTCCCTCCTCCCTCAAATGTCCCGAGTATGTTCTCTACAATTAGGTCGTCACCCTCGCCCCAAGCAAGCCTCTTGGCATTCTTTCTCAAGTGGCTGACAAACTTTGGAAAAGGGTTGGGTACGAGGGCTCCTCCCAAAACTGTGTCGAAGCAGCTGCGAAGGGGGGGCGGGTGGGCGCGAAATTGTCATGAGCGTCACATAATGCATGGACAAAACCTATTACACGGCTCGCTCTCGCTTCGCTCGCTCTCGCTTCGCTCGTCGCCCCCCACTTACCTCGCCAACGCCTGGTCGACCCTCGCGTCGCATAGGTACTGTATGACGACGCCTTCCTTGACAATCGGCGCTGCATACAAATTCCTGCTATGCGCCGCATACATGGCCTCCTTCTCCACGTCGATCACCCTCCCCACCAAGTGAAGGTCCAGCTCCCTCATCTTTTGCCTGTCGAACGTCCACCTGATGGAAAACAAAATTTGCCCAATCTCCGTGTTCTCCTCGCTCTCCCCTGTTCCCGGGGCGACCTTCGCTCCCTTTGCCCCCTTTGCCCCCTTTGCGGAGCCCCCACCTGCCACCAACCCATCATCCTTCGGACCCCTCATTACTCCCTCCAACATGCCGATTGCCGTGACGACCTCCAGTGCCTCCATCTTCTGGAAGAAGTTACCCCCCTCAATATCCGCCGAATGGAGCTTTTTCTTGTTTTGCCGCTTACTCAAGTCCTCCCCCTTTTGCATCCTCTCCAACTTCTCGTTCACTTCGTTCTCGTGGCTCTGCACGCAGAGGCTCGCCACGTCCATGCCGGCGCACCTCTCCAGCGCGACGAGCATGCCCGTTAGCCTCCTGAGGACGTGCATATTCACCCTTAAAGCTTCGGCGAACGTCTTGCATTCGTCCCCGCTCAGCTTTGGCATCACAAGCCCCCCCCCTCCTCCCTCCTCCCCTCCTCCCTCCTCGTCCTCGTCAGTGTCGTAGTCGCTGCTACTCGTGCTGTCGTCGTCGTCGTCATCATCCCTCTTGCCCTTCTTGCCCAACTTGTTCAGCTCCCCCAGACCACTTAGTCCGTTCTCTTCCTCATCAACCTTGTATGAAGGCACGTTCGGTAGCCTCATCTTCCTCCCCGCAATGTCACCCACTTCGTTCAGAAGGTGATAAAATACATCGTCAAGGCCGGCAGCATCGCTTCCAGCCTCAGCAGCAGCGAGCTCCAGAAGCTTCACGTCCCAGCTCCAGAACATGCTGTGCAAGACCTTTAAGAGGTCCTTCAAGCTCTCGAGGCCTCCTTCCACGACTCCCTTGTGATCCGCCTTTGCCCTCTCATCGTCAACACTCTTCTTCCACCACTCCTTGTCTATCTTCGCCAAGCTCAGAACAAACTCTCCCAGGTACTTGCACGCATCTGCCATCACGGACCCATCATTGCGCAGCCTGTTCAAGAATGCGGCCGTGCCGCACTTGTTCCCTTCCTTAACGTCAAGGGACACTTTTATCCCCCCCAGCATTCTCCAGCAATCCCTGAAAGCATCCTTCTTCCCCGAAAGCATGCAGATGGGGAGGCAGTACGAGAATGCCCTGAAGTCGTCCCTCCTAGTAACGGCCTGCTGAACACCCTGCCTGAGGTTTTCTATTATATCGTCAAAGAGGGGGTTATAGTGAATGGTCGATTGCTCATCACCACCGGCGACGAGCTCGGTGGCCCTGCGGACCGCCTCTGCATCGTTCTCTTTCTTCCCCATCTCCTCAACGACAAATTTGGAAACCCTTTTCGTACGCGCCGCCTGCGCCTGAGGAATTTGCGAAGCGAACAATGACATGTAATGATTGGCCGCCACCTCCCCATCGGGATCCATAAACACTCCCAACGCCAGCGAAAGCCCCGGGAGTTCGGCAAAACTGCGACGAGTAAAGAGGTGAGAACGGGCAGAAGAGAATCAAATTTATAAATAAGCTTTATAAGCGACTCTTTCGTTCGTCGCTGAAGCGGCGACATTGACGCACAAAACTATACTTCGCTAGTCGCCTTGCTCACCTTCTCGTGGAACTTGGCTTCGCTGGCAGGCCGCTGGTCTTCTCCTTCTTCATCCAGCCCTTTTCCTGCTGTTGAAAATGCAAGGTGAAGTTTCGTTTCACCCTTATAAATTTCCATTCCACTGTGCGGTCCACGGTCTCCGGCGTTGATTTGGGAACTGTGTTGTCAGCCTTGAACATGCACGTTCTCAGCAGTAGCTCCAGCGTGATCGTACGGTGGGCTACCGTCGAGGTTTTAACTTGGCTGTTGAAGGCCTTTTTCGTGCTGCGCGTGCGACGGGGGAAAACTTGTCAGCTCTGTTTCTTCTCCTCCTACCCACGACCCTAGCCGATTCTCACCTTGGATGCCTCACCGCGTCCGCATTGAAGCTTTTTACAACGTCAGCATCGCCCTTCTTGCGAGAAGGGGCCTTGCAGTACACCTTGACATCGGCGCACAAGCCTTTGGCAAGGTCAGCGGCGAAAAGCTCCGTCTGCGAAGGATTGAATTAGTATGGAGGGGAGGAGGATCGTCGAAGGGCGACGAGTAAAGGTGTTTATGCTGGCTTCAGTCGTCGCCCCGCTCCACAACTCCTCGTCGCCGCTCCTCCGCTCCTCCTCACCTTTATTCGCCTCGTGTACTGATCTACAGCCTTCTCGAAGGCGGCTCCCTGAATGATAATGTCGACATTCTGAATCAGATCCAGTAGCTCCCCGGACGAGAAGGCAATGCCATGAAATGCAGTCGGGTAAAGCACAGCTACATACATGTTCTCCCTGTAATCTTGCGAGTTTTGCAGCTGTGAGGAGCGAAGCAGGGTCAGCTTTGGCAACAAGGAGAGCTCGTCTATAACCACATGTCGTTCTCACCTTTACACCGCTGGGGTATAAAGCCTTAGTTAGGGCAGTAGAGCACTTTGCAACGGTGACCAGGCCTACCGAATCCATCACTTCCACCATGTGCTTTAGGCCATACACGCTGCCATCAAAGTGCGGGAGGAGGCTGATTCCGTACACATTCGAGGTAGGGTTCACATCCGTTACCTTTCGGGTGCCCCTAACGTTCTTTGCATTATAAACGCCGTAATTATGACCTGAGAGAAGGTCCTTGAGCCACTTGTGCTCCTCTGGAGTTGAAGCAAAGAGCGATGGCTGCGACGAGAGAAGGCGGGGATGAGGGTGGGGGAAGATGATCGGTAAGTTGAGTAGCAGGAGGTTTAGGCGAGAGGGCCGGCACCTTTAGCCTCCCTCCGCAACCAAAGCTCACCTTGATCTCTTCCAAACGAAGGGAAGGGATGAGGGAGGAATAGGGGTTCTCGGGAAGAAGCTTTCGGTTGGTTAAGTTAGCCACAGAAAGCGAGACCGCGTTCGAAAGCCCAGTATCGCGAAGGTAGCTTTTGAGCTCATCCTTTTGCATTTCGGAGAGAGGGGGGGGGGGGG
>BRXZ01000604.1:407-12376 GCA_030267625.1 Triparma retinervis
TCGGCAGTGTCAGGGTCGACCACGTTACGGACAGCGAGAGGAAGTAAGAGAAGGGCACGTTGACATCCTGGTTTTGGAGGGCGTAAGGCTCCTTCAGGAAGAAGGTGGGCATCAAGTAGAAGAGCATCCCCAGGATTAATACCCAAGCGGCGTAGATGTTGAACCAGTAAAGTGAGGGAATTCTGAGAAAGATACCGGTCTGCGAGGGTGGGGGGGGTGTCAGGGGGGGGGAGGGGTAAGGTGGGTTGTGTATTGTCGACAGCTTATTCTCGATAGTATCCAGTGTGCAAGGGCACAATGACCGATAATTTGAATCGGAGTTTGGAATGGGGAGTAGGAGATGTAAGGATTGAAGGGTGACTAAGATGGGGATAGATGAGATTTTTACGTGCGTTTCATCCGACTAGCAGTACCGAAAGACGCCTAAGGGGCTACAGATAGGGCCAAAAATCCACCAGTAAGTCTCACCGTCGGTGGCCTCATTTTCATCTCCACCTTTTCTCTCAGTGAACGAATGTGGTCACGTTGGCGAACCTTCAACGCCCTCACTCTCTCCTTCAGGGATATCACAGCGCGCGAGCCAGCTCCGTCCAGGCCATAGGAGGTCATTCCAAATTCAAATAACCAAAAAAATGGGAAAATGAGAGAGTTTTTGTTTGCCTTTGTTTGCCTTTTGTTGACACTTTTGAGGATGGGAAAAAGGCGAGCGACTCGTTGGGGGAGAGCTGTATATTACCAGATCGATGGGTCCTAAAATTAGTTCACGTTTCAGCGTGCTACAAAGCAAAAATGGAGAAACAAAGCGGGAACCTGTCAGCTTAAGGCAGCGTTGTTCACTCGGAATTTTAAAGGAGATTGAAACATCCTATTTCCTATTTTATATCCTACTACAAACAAACAAACTACTCGCGTGTTTATCACATCCCAACATTCCTTGCCATTCCTTAGCCCCTCCTTTCTTGGCCTCTCACCTCTAATTCACCAGGATGAAGCACGACGACTGTACCGTCTATGTCCGTGGTTTACCCACTGACGTGGTCAGAACTGAGCTCGAAGAGCTATTCTCAGGCATAGGACCAGTGAAGAAGGCGAGTTGTTGGGTTTTGGTTGATTTCTTTAATGTTTGTTCTTCGGCCACTCGAGTATCGTGAATGGTGACCTTAAAATATCATGTACCTGGACCTTTCATCCGTCCTAATCCACACTAACCCTTCCTCCCCCCTCCTCTCCCCCCCCCTACTCTTTTTACAGTGCTCCGTAATCCGAGGGACGGACAGTTCCAAGAGCGATGCTAAGGTTGGTTTGGGCTTTGGGTTTGTCAGGTTCGTTTCTCCTTCAGATGCCCGCCTCGCGGCCTCCGAGATGAATGGTATAGTTACCGAAAGGGGGGGTCGTAAGTGGAAGTTACAGGTTGAGGTTGCCGACAAGGGGAGCCAGGGCGCCCCCCCCTCGCAAAAGAGGAAGTCGACCTCTACAGCTGGAGCTGATGCGACCCAAGGAGGTGACGAGGACGAGGAGACTCGTAGCCTCAAGAAGACCAACCGCGTCATCATCCGTAACCTCTCCTTCTATGCCAAGGAGTCCCACGTCCGCTCCACCCTCCAGACTTTCGGTGAGATCGTGGAGTTCACCCTCCCCACCGTGTCAGGTACCGCAGTCGGGGCCAAGAAGAAATCCCAACACAGGGGCTTCTGCTTCGCCACCTTCAAGACCACCACGGCTGCCAGGAACGCCGTCGCGGCTTGCGCGAAGGAGGGGGGGGTGGAGATTAAGGGGAGGCAGGTGGCGATTGATTGGGCTGTCAGCAAGGACGCCCACGAACAGACCAAGAGGGGTATGGGAGAGAAGAAAGAGGAGGATGCAGGGAGTGACAGTGATAGCGACAGCGATGGCAGTGACAGCGATGGCAGTAACAGCGATGGCAGTGACAGTGACAGCGACGCCGATAGCGACGCCGCAGATAGCGACGCTGACTCCGACGCCGACTCGGACTCGGATTCTGATTCCCCGACTCCCCCTACTTCCGCCCCTGCTGATGATGTCTCTTCCAACTGCACGGCCTTTGTCCGAAATGTCCCCTTCGACTGCACCAACGCTGACCTTTTCAAAGTGTTCCTACCATTCGGTAAGATTGACCGCATCTACATCGTCAAGGACAGCGAAACTGGCGTCAACAAGGGAACGGCGTTCGTCAAGTTCCAGTACTCGCTGGCTTGTTCCAGGGCCGTCGAGGCAGGCAAGGCAGGGGACACAGCGGCCTTCGTTACCGAGCGCGACGCCACGGCGTTCTCCGCAGATGGGGGGGGGGGGATCGTCTTCAGGGGCAGAAGGCTGCTCGTAGACCTGGCGGTAGACAAGGGAACGGCAGAGAGTCTCAAGGTCGAAAGGGACGAGAACGGCAAGGCCATCAAAAAGGTGGGGAAGGACAAGAGGAACCTGTATTTGAAGGAGGAGGCATCGATCAAGAACGCGGAGGGTTGGGAGGAGATTGGGAGGTCCGAAAAGGAGAAGAGGCAGAATGGCGACAAGGAAATGTCCCAAAAGCTCCGCAGCCCCCTTTTCTTCATCAACCCCTTCAGGCTGTCCTTCAGGAATTTGAACAAGGACGTCGACGAGAAGAGGCTGAAGAAGCTCGTCGTCGAGGGCATCACACGAGGGTTGGAGGGAAGGCTCGTCACCAAGGCCGACGTTACCAACTACCTTCAGGCCACCGGCCTGCCCCAGAGGGAGTGCATCGGGGATAACGCCGTGGTCCCAAAGTTCGACGAGAAGAACGTTAAGAAGTTCATACCGAGCCTTTACATCGACAGGGTGGTGATGGAGAAAGATGGAAAGAAGTCAGTCGCAGGTAGCAGAGGTTACGGCTTCGTCGAGTTCACACACCACATCCACGCGCTTGGGTGCTTGAGGGCTCTCAACAACCAAAAGAGGTACAGCAAGGAGTGGGCCCAGGGGGGATCGAGGGCGGAGGGCATGATGGGCAAGAGCGGCAAGGGCGGGGAAGAGCTCCGGGGGGAAGACGGCAAGGCGAAGTGGCCGCGCCTCATCGTGGAGTTCACGTGTGAGAACAAGGCCAAGGCAAAGAAGCAGACCGAGAAGAAGGAGAAACAAGCGAAGAACGCCCTGATGCAAAAGGTTGAACGCAACGAGAAAAAGAAGGAGGAAAGTAAGGAGGGGAAGAAGAAGGACAAGAAGAAGGGGAGGGGACAGTTGCAGAGGGAGAAGAAAAGGAAGGCAAGGGAAGATACCGAGAGGGGTGGCGGGGACGAGGTTCAGGCGGAGGAGGTCGAGGAAGCTTCGGATGCCAAGGGAAGGAAGAGGAAGGATAGGAAGGAGAAGGTCAGGGACGCACCCCAGAAGATGCACAAGGAGAAAAAACTCAGGTCTACCCAGGAGGACAAGAAGTTCGATAGTATGGTAGATACATACAAAAAGATGATTGAGGGGACCGGGAAGAAGAAAACGGAGGGGGAGGAGAAAGAGAAGGACAGCAAAGGGAAGAAGAAGGGTGGGGCGCGATGGTTCGATTGAAAATGAGAAACCCTTTTACTCTTGGAAAACAAAAAAAATACCTCGCACGCACGCACGCACACACGCACGCACGCTTTGGGCACCTTTCATTTGATCCTTACTTCTGAACCCAAGTATCCGTCTCAACCCAAAAATCACAGCTCCCGAGGTCAATGTTCGACTTCCTGTAGCAGTTGACGTTCCCTCCCCCACTGTGCATGGTCACGACACCAGTGCACCTGCTATCTTCGCTGCAAAGGTCGAGGCATTCAGATAGCCCCATCTCTCCCGCACCACCGTCGGACCCGTCGAGGTCTTCCGCCCCGTGATTCGCCCAGCAATTCGTCGCGGATTTCAGCTCGTAGTCCCCGCAGTCGTTCCCGCGGCAAGGCGCGGCGCAAAGGATGTCGTCAAGTATCTTGGTCACATCACCCTTCCTGGAACCGTCGATCCATACCTGCCACTGATTGGATTCATCAGAAGTAGGAATGTAGGTCTCAGAACCAAAGTAGTCAACGTCCACGCTAACCTTGTTCATTGAGGAGTAGAGGGAATCGTAGCCCAATATCGCCATGTAGACTGCAATGAGATCCCAGGAGGGCCTGGACCCGTTGCTTGTGTACTTTTGATAAGCGTCCTTAACAGGTCCGCTGCCACAGCCATCATTGAAGCGTGAACCGGTGAATACATCACCGCCGTTCAGAGAGAACACCTGCTTGATATCCCCCATAGCCGTAATGGCATCAACCACAACCTGCGCAGCACCGTCACAGTCCACAGTACTCCCGAGCCACGGCGACCACTCCGATCCGGCACTGTCACCGCATCCGAAGTTATAGCCTCCGTCCATGTAGATGATATCCTTAACTTTGGAGGAAAAGAGATCAGGTATAGCCGTTACGACATCTCGAAGATTGGTCAGCTCACCGATGCTCGCGACGGTCACGCTTTTATCCTCCGCAGCTCCGAGAGCCTTCCTGTAAGCATCCACTCCGCTCTGCACATCATCAAAAGTCTTGACGTCGGAAGGATACGCCTGCTCCAACATTGACGTATACGAGTCTTGCGCATTCTGGGCATCGCTACTCCCCCCCCAAGGCCCGGTGTACGCCCCAATCTCGCGACTAGTCTGATTGTAAAAAGTAGCGATGACATCCACTCCACCGATCCCTTTCACAAAGCCTGTGTTGTGTGTTTCACCGATTATGTCGCAATTACCGAGAGAGCAAAGATGATGGGCCACCGCTAGAGCACCGGCATCATCGACATCAAAACCGAGATCCTGAAATAATTGGGGAAGAAGAGATGTCGTTCGACAGTCATGGGTTAAGCAAAAAGAACAATGGATTTTAAGGTTTGGGGATACTCACAGTATCTATCAGTAACTGCACGCGCGCGAGACTTCCGGGCAAGAGGAACAGGGATAACAACAGCGACGACTTCATCTTGGGTGTTAAAACTGACAGAGAATAAAATGGCAAAATCATCGCAAGAGAAAGAGTTCTTCTTGTTTCTGTTGTTTAGAATTCACCCTCCCACCCCTCGAGATATGCAACGCAGTCCCCGACGGTCGCCTTGCCCCCCAATAACCTTTCAGCAATTTCCTCGATCTCGACTGCGTTGTTCTCCACAATGTCCCGCGCCTTGAGGTAGGAATACTTTGCCAATTCCTGTCCTCTCTCTTCACTCTCCATTTCAACACCCAACTTCTTCAACCTCGTCAACAGCCCTTCAACCTGCCTCGGGTCGCTCGCGAGGAGCATTTCATGTTTCATCTGCTCCTTGACTACCCCAGCCCAGAGCCAGACCATGATCCTCACGATGCCAGCCTCCCCCTTCCAGCCCATCTTCTCGTCGCCCTCATAGACGAGCGCGGCAGCTTCGAGCGCGTTCGCCCTAAATGAGAAGCAGGGAAGCCCGAGGTTGTACCCAACGACAAGGCATGCTGCCTCGGTGCGACACTCACGCTGAGTGTCGGTGGAGAGAAGCCTCGTCAACCCCTTCACAATCTTGCCCGTCGTCCGCCCCTTCCCCACTATGGCGTCGTCGGGCACCGATGGCAACTCTGGCAAGTTGGGCAGAATCTCGCTCGCCTTTTTCGCTATCCCATAAACGTTGTCCACAACAAGGGTTGTAATGGAGCCCCATATGACAAAGTCTGAGAGAAACGAACTATAGTCGGGATCGAACCCACCCAGCGCGTTCCGTCCGAAGCAGAGGGAGAGAATCAGCAGGTAACTCACCGTCCAGCTCACCTCCGCCCCCCGCTCATCCCGAGGGAGCACCACATTCTCAGTCCCCTGCACCTTAGCTGGGACAAGCATGCTCCCGTAGCCCCCCGCCCGCTTTTTTGACTTCTTTACTTCCCTCATGGTTTTCTCCATAGCCTCGCTCGAGCTCAAAAACGCAGCGGCGTCCACCATGGTGCAAACGCTCCTGGCGGAGGGGGCAATGTTCCGACGGTTCATCTCCTGCAGGAGTGCCACCGCGTCATCCAACTGGGACGAGGGGGACTTCGTACTATACGCGACCTCATCCTCGACGGCCTCAACCATCTCATCCTGCCCCCCCTTCCTACTAGCCTTGGCACCTGCATCAAGGATCTTGTTGCAGAGACCCGTGAGCGTCACCTCGTACTTCTCAGACTCAGACAGCTGGAGGAAAGCATCCTGGAGGAACGAGTTTCTGCGGTGGGAGTGGCCGGGTGAGCTGAGGGTAAGTGTGACTGTGCGCCCCATGTTGAAGGGAAGGGAGATAGTTTTTACGAGTTATGTCACATTTGCGATAAGTGAGGGTTACCAGGAGGATTAAACGGAAGCTCAGTGACCAAAATAAACGAAATTCACCGACGAACAGGCCTGTAAGTGGAAAGTAATGCTCCAAAAATCACAACATGTCGGGTTATCGGGTGGGGCATGGGGGAATAACTTCTTGAATACTCACTTTGTGGTAAGTTGGCTACTCTGGCTATCGTATAGTCTCATAACAGTCCTGCCATTCGACCCAGGAGCGAACGGGGCAACCGTGGGGATAAGAAGGACCCAAAGCCACCACATACAATTTACCAATTTTATATCTTATCATAGTCAGGAGCGGTTTCAAATTGCCACACGTCACGCACACAAGGACAGTCACCATTCTTATCCTTTATTCATACCGGGAGATCCAACTCTAAGCATTTTAACACTTTTGGCGAAGACGAACAGCCGTAAAGTGAACTCATTTAGCCAAGGTTCGCACTTCTAGCGTACTGCAGTCCATATAGCGGACTAACTTTAGGAACCATACACATAACACAATGGCGGCAAAGGCAGCCATGGCCCGCAGAAGGCAGAGGTTGTTGGAGAAGAAGGCGAGGGAGGAGGCCGAGGCTGCCCTCAGTCCCCAGGACGACGCCGGCGAGGAGGTTGCCGACGCCTCTCCAGCGGCGGCAGAAAAAGGGAGGGGCTCGGACGTGCTCGATGACCTCCTTGATGATGTCTTTGAGGCTGGGAATGATGGGAAGGGTTCTCAATCAAGCTCCCTTGCAAAGGGAGTCAGTGAAATGACAATTTCGTCTAAGGAGGTTCCGACCGAGGACACCTCGCCCGACGCCCCACCAACCCCCGCTGTCGTGGCCGCCACGAGCAACGAGACCGAGGATTCCCATGCCCCCGAAAACACTGACGATGACGGGGAGCCCATGCTCCCCTCTGAGGCAGACGCAGCCAAGGCCGAAGAGGACAAGGTGAAGATGGCAGAGGATAAGATGAAGGCATACAGGATGAAGAGGTTCAAGAAGAAGGAGAAGGCCTTCAAGAGTGTGGAGGAGGCCGTCAACAAGGACCAAGACAAACCAGAAGAGGTCGAGGACAACACGAGCCCTAGCGACAGCGCGGAGGTGGTTGCTGAGTCTACCTCGCCAAAGAAGAAGTTCCAGGGCATTGCCAAGGTCAGGAGGAGGAAGGTCAAGGAGGATCAGAAGAAGGAGGAAATGCTGAAGATGGAGGGAGATGAAGAAACCTCGGACGTTGCCGTGATTATGAAGGAGAGAAAATCCGCTAGCGCGGGAAAGACCCTCGAGCTTCTGATAATCGTGTTCTTCCTGGTGAGCGGCTACCTAATTGGTTACAACTCCATTGTCAACTCCTCAAGTGAGATACTTATCGCAGGGATGGACGGTACGGTGGACATGGGAGAGGAGGTCATTGGCGAGATGGAGGACGCGGGCCTTCATGAGATCAAGAGGCTCAAGGAGCAGCTCATGGGCTCTTCGGAGGACTCCACCCTCCCCTCTTTTGATAGCACCATCGACCCAGTCTTTGGGATCGACTTCGACCTCCTCCTCATGGAGGACAACTTCCTGAACACACTGGGAAGGCTCGCGGTGGGGCTTCACAGGTTCGTCACGAAGATCGCCAGGGTACCGTTCGACATGTTCGTCCCCAAGACCTGGCCCATTTTCTGCGGGATCAGCCTGGCCGTCAGGGCCGGGACCTATGGGGTCCTGGGTGCCACCGGCATGCCGAAGAAGGCCGCGGGGGGCAAGGACTCCAAGGGTATCAAAGAGATGGCCCTCGGATTCGTTAGGGACATGTTCCCCGTCGTGTTTACTCTCTGGGAGCTTTACCAGCTTGTCATAGGGGACGTGCTCATGATCTTCACAGGCTTGCTCTTCGCCATGGCCACAACGAGAGTCGGGGCGGCAGAAGGGGACGAGGTCGTCGGAGGGGTCGGGGCGGGAGAGCTTTGAGGACTTGCCGAGGTTTATGAACAAAAGTGGCAACGTCTTTGTGAGAGAAAGTGCGATTCTTCTTCTTTTGTGAAAGTCAAATCATATCTTCCCTTGCCCATCCTCATTCGCGGACGCATCGATCGCCCATGCCCTCCCCTTTTCTATCTGCGAGGCTAGCGCCCCCTTCATGTCTTCAATCATGCCTCTCTCTCCATCACTGATCTCCCCCAGTCCCACGACCTCCTCAACCCCACCCTTCCCAAAGCGGCACGGCACAGCGAAGAAGGAGCACCCATCAACCACGTCACATTCGGTGTAAGCCGGCATGACCACGTCTTTATCACCTCCTAGCGCCTTGATGACGTTCTCGACGAAGACAAAACCAGCGTGGGCCATGCTGAGTGTTGCAGAACCACCCCCCTCCTTCGCTGAAACTACTTCGTCGCCACCCTTCCTTATCCTTTCCACGAGGGCATCAACTTTCGACTGCGAAAGGCTAGAAATGCCCGGCGTCTGGGACAGAAGCGGAACAATGGTGTTTCCGCTATGTCCTCCCACTACGTTGACACTGCATAGGTTGGGGGCGCGAATCAAAGGGGATCAGTTATATAGTATATAGTTGGGGAGTGGGGGGCGGCGAGCTATGGGCCGCCGTAGAGGGGAGTGGAGTAGAGCAGGCGAGCGACAGGCCGCCGTGGAGCAAAGGAGCAGCACCTCGCTTCGTTCATCACCCCACCCTCCTCACCACCACACGCTCCTGATTGCCGCACTTCTCATCGTTCTCACCTAACATCGTCACCCATAGCCTCCCCGACGAACGTGTTTGCTCTACAGACGTCAAGGTAGGTAACCCCGCACAACTTGGAGGGGTCGTAACAACCACGGCGCACGAGGACCTCCTTGCACACCGGAACGAGCGAGTTCACGGGGTTGCTAATCAGGCATATGACGGCCCCTGGACAGTGCGAGGCCACGGCCTCAACCAAGCCCTTGACTATCGCAGCATTGACCCCAAACAAATCATCTCTGCTCATGCCCGGCTTACGCGGAACCCCGGCGGGGATGACAACCACGTCGCTTCCCGCAAGGCACTCTGGCAAAGTGCCGGGGAGGTGGCCCGTCACTGTGCTAGCACTCGGAATGTGAGACAAATCGGCAGAAACTCCCTTGGTGCCACGGATATCGTAGAGGGCCAGAGTCGAAACGTGCGGAGAGAGCTGAGATGGTAGGTGTGTGTATGTGTGTGTGTGGGGGGGGGGTACGCGCGCGGGGGGGAAGGTGAGGATAGCGGGGACGCGAAAATGGTCGTGCAGGAGGACTGAGGTCAGGGAGTTGCAGGGGAGGAAACGATTCTGGCACAGCCATGGAGATTTCAAAGAGAATCAAAATTTCAAACGCACAGCACTCACCTTCAAAAGTAAACTCAACGGCTGACCGATGCCACCACCCGCACCGAGAACAGCAACCTTCACCATGTTTTGGGGGGGATCAAGGATGCCCTTCGAGAACAGTTTGGTTTTGGATCTAGGAGCGAAGGTAGACTGATAAGAAAGGCCTGATAACAACAACAGAAGGGTAACGTAACAGAAAAGTGTACTTTCCCAACGTTTCATGAAAGTTGGTGGCTGGGTGACCAAAAAATGCCAGGATAACCCAATTTTTTCAGTATTCCACAACTCCTCGCAATGGAGGCCGCCAAGTCACCTCAATCAGCCGAAAAGGCACATGACAAGACAACTACGTCTGAATCACCCACAGAACCTCATCCTAATACCGAGGATAACGAGTCAAAAAGGCCAAAAAGGTAATTCTGTCGAAATGTGCTTCGGGGTTGGCCTGCTGGTTTTGGTCAAATTCTCCGTGGACGTGGATCAATTTGTAACATGCGACATCTCTAACCCCATTCACATCCTTAATACCACATCACAGGGCGAGAAAACCTTCAGTAAAGGTGAAGGAGGCCTCGCAAGTGACCATGAGAGTCCCAACAAGGAAAAGGATATCAGTTGCGCGCGCTCCTGTGCCTCTGAATGCCGATCCCGACATGCCTCTACCCCCCATGGGGTTCATGCCATTCGTAGCTGCGATAAAGAGGACTGACGCTGAGGGTAAGGAGGTTAAGTACAATGGACTTCCAGATCCCACTATTCCTCTCTACCCCTGCAACCAATATGGTTGCTTGTACAAGGCCAAGTCGTCCAACACGCTCAGGCTTCACCTCGCCAACATCCACGGCATCAACGTCAAGTGGTTCTATTGCGACGTTGAGGGCTGTCAGTACAAGGCAAAGCAGAAGGTTCACGTGAAGAAGCACCAGGAGAGGTTTCACGGGAGGGAGGTTAAGTACATCTACTGCGACCAGCCCGGATGCGAGTTCAAGGCAAAGGTGCGTAAAGTTTCGTCCGCTTGCCCCCCCACCCACTCTTTTTCTTGCCCTTCCTCAACTCAATGAATGCTGCGAGGGAACACTGAAAAAAATAAAACCCCCTTCCTCTGACATCTGCCCCCCCCGCCCCCCCTGCGCACCCCCATAACAAAGGACCGGAGAGGTGTGCGTCAACACAAGGCAGACGTGCACGAGATTGACGTGATTTGGCACTACTGTGATATGCCTGGCTGCTCATTTCGAGCGAAGCAGATCGGCAACCTCAAGAAGCACCGCATCGCTAATGGGGCGCATAGACAGGACGTCGTCAGCAATAACACTTGGCACTACTGCGGGGAACCAGAGTGCGACTTCAAGTCGAGGAAGCAAAAGATGGTCGCGCAGCACAAGGTTGTGGTCCACGAAGGTGGTAACGTAACATGGCACCAATGCACCTTCAAGAGCCAGGGCGGCAAGAAGTGCACCTTCCAGACGAAGCAAAGAGGGAACCTTAAGCGGCACATGGAGTCCGTGCACGAAGTCGGGGTCACGTGGTACCCATGTGACGTCAAGAGCTGCACCTACCGAGCCAAGGACCAGCTCACCATCAAGCGCCACAAGCAGACCATCCACAACATCGACGCCAGCTGGTTCACGTGCAACGTCAAGGGATGCAACTACCAGGCCAAGGATAGGAGGAGGTGAGAAGGGACAAAAATTGGGCGAGGAGCGAAGTGACGGAGGGAGGAGTTTGCTTCGCAGTTCGTACCATGCAATACGATACCTCAGTACCTAGACTTCGCCCCCCCCTCCCCCCCACTAACGAACCCTCCTTTCCGACTTTCTTTTCGCGCGTCGCAGTGTCTCCCTGCACAAGATTCAGGTTCATAATGTCAATGCCGTCTGGTACAGTTGTGGGGTGGAAGGCTGCTCCTTTAGGGCCAAGCACCCCGACAACATCGCTAAGCACAAATTGATCACCCACAACAACAATGCCGTCTGGAGACACTGCACCTACGAGGGTTGCGACTTCAAATCCAGGCTCCCCCAAGCCTTGAAGGAGCACATGAAGGAGCACCTTAGGAAGGAACTAAAGGACGAGAGGCTCGGACTAGAGAAGGCACTCAAGGAAGGAACATGCGGCATCTGCAACACGGCCCTCGAGGACTCCCGATGCAGCAAATGCAATATCAACCTTGAGGAGAAGATTTCTCAGCTGGCCAAGAAGGAGGAGAAGGAGGAGGCCGAGGCGAAGAGGATGGCGGTGGAGTTCAGAATGGAGGTACGTGCGGCGAGGGGGAGAGGTGGGGAGGCTAGCGCGCGAGGCGGCCCTCGCAGCGGCATCACACTTTCGCCTTTGTCGTCGTCAATTTTGTTCAT
>BRXZ01000614.1:0-21400 GCA_030267625.1 Triparma retinervis
GAAAGATCTCCAAGGTCAATTCCGATGGAACCGTGAACGTGGACTTCAATGACGGAGACAAGGATCGCTACATCGACATGAAGAGTGTGAAGCTTCTCGACTCCGGGAACATTTCAGATGCTTCAAACTCAGAGACGGATTCGCCTTCTTTTTCCAAGGGTGATAAGGTTGAGTGCCGCTACCAGAGAAAGTCGAAGTATTATGCTGGAACGATTACCAAGGTTCATCGGGATGGAACCTTTGATGTTTCTTACGATTCCCCTAATAAGAACAAGGAGCGCAACGTCAATCAAAAGTACATCAAGGCTCGGGACGACAGTCCTCCGTCCTCCCCAGCCTCCTCGTCAAGATCGACGTCGCCGCGCTCTGGACGAAGCAAGTCTCCGAAGAAGCGAAAGAACAAGAAGTCTGAGGATGAGATGCGCAGAGCCCGCATCGAAAAGTTGGAAGGCAAGAAGTCAAAATCTCCATCTAAGAGGGGGAGGCGCCGCTCCCCATCTCCCGATTCTGATTCTGCGTCCTCTGATTCTTCGAGCGAGCCTCTTCACCAGGACTTTGTCGAAAATGACAAGGTCAAGTGCTGTTACTACCGCTCTTCCTCCAGTTCTTACAGCAAACCGAAGAAGCAGTCCAAGTTTTTGTCCGCCAAGATTCGCCGCGCCAATAGGAACTCGACCTACAAGGTTGAGTTCACGTCAGGGGACCGTGCGACAATAGACAACGTCCCGGCCAAGTACATCAAGCTTTCGTCCCAGTCTCCCTCTAGGTCGCCTTCGCCTTCGAGGAAGCGGTCCAAGTCTTGGGACAACCTACTTGCGCTCGCCAACTACCACTACGATGATAGCAACCGCAACGGTTCCAGGCCTTCCCTTGCCTCGGCTATTAAGTCTTCCAGGGGCGACGATCATAAGAAGCTTGAAAAACTCATAGGAAGGTCCAACCTCGACGATTACCAGGACAAGTTCGAGCAGTATGATATGGGCCGCAACGATGAGCTTGAGTTGGAGGATGTCGTCGAAGCTTTTGATTCGCTCGGAAGAAGATGCTCTCTCAAGGAGGTTAAGGTGAGAATGAGCAGAGCCCACCGAGATGTGCACTTTCGCTCCTAACCCTCTATTCTTCACCACGCTCGTCGCAGTCTTACCTGCGCACCGCCAAGATTAGGTCGCGCACCCTTGACTTCATGAACTTCATGAAATGCTATGCGACGATGTTCTTCGCTGGTGACTCTGCGGGGAGTGGAGACGATTCCGGGTCTGACTCTGATTCTGGTCGCAACCTCCGTCGTAAGAACATGGACACTTTCCTCGACGATGAGGCCACTGATCTTCAACAGTGGGCCTCGATCCTTGGAGACAAGCAACTTCAAAAGTTGGAGGATGTCTTCTCCGACCATGCCACGCCGCTGCTTAGGGCTGATGGCTCCACTTCGTCCCGAGTTGGGATCCGTGTGCGGGAGCTCCGCACCGCACTTCGTGATCTCAACAGGGACTGCTCTGCTTCGACTTTGTCTGCCTTCCTCACGTCCTCTTCCCTCAAGCCTGGAGATGTGCTCTCGCTGGCTGACTTCGCCTACACTTTCCACGCTCTCTTTGGTAGCGGCGGAGTCGACAATGTTTTCTCTGGTGCTGCCACCCGCTCCGGTCCCTTCGGCGCGTTTGACAAACGCACTGCGTCGACGTCCCACTCCCAAGGCCGCTCCCTGTCCCTGTCCTCCATCGCTCAGACAGCTGCCGCGATATTTTCCAATGCAGTTGACTGGGAAGGAAAGCCGGAGCAGGTGAGATTGTGAAGGGAGCAAAAAAGAGAACAAATGTATAAAGATGAAGCACATCCACTGACTCGCAACACTTCGCTATCATAAAATCCCCCGCTCCTCCTTCGCAGCACCTATCGCTTGTGAATAAGCTTGCTGTCGGCCGCGGAGACGCGATCCTCAATGCCCTCCGACGCGGTCGGGACGCGTTCGAGGAGCTAGATGAAGACGATTACGGCACCATCCCTCTCGACTCGACCTCTGACTGGCTTTCCAAGGCGCTCCCCAGCCGTGATCCGAAGAAGGACACTTCCCTTGCTAAGGTTGTGTCCGACTTTACAAGGACCAAGTCTGGTAAGAGCTCCTCGAAGGCTAAGAAGGTAGACTCGGACGAGGAGGACTCTGGAGCCAAGTCTAAGTCCTCCAAGAAGGGATCAAAGAAGTCATCAAAGAAGAAAAACAAAAATGACTCAGACGAGGAGAACAAGAACGGCAACGACTCTGATGAAGATGAGGTTCGCTCAGACGGCGATGAGGCGGACGTCCAAGTGGACCTCGCCCTTCCTGAACTGTTCGAGGGTTTCGGCTTCCTCTTTGAGAACGAGGGTGATGGAGACGCAACTTCTGGCTACAATACTCCGTCTGTCCCCACTGCCTTTGCTGAACTACGCCTCCACAACAAGGCTTCTGACGTTCGCGATGTCGCTGAGACGGTCCGCCAATTCCTTACCGATGTGACGAACCACCCTCACGAGGTCAAGTTCTTCAAGATAAACTCAGGTTCCAACCCTTACGCTTCCAAGGTGGGCAAGTTTAAGGGTGGCGAATCGTTGATGCTTGCCTGCGGCTTCAGCAAGGCCTACGGATCTGATGCCAAGTCCAAGAAGCTGGGTGCGACCTCTTCTTCCTCTTTCTTCTTTACTCTCAACGGGGGGCAAGTCATCAAGAGCCTCGGCGCCAAGGTGTCGAAAAAGCCATCCAATGCTTCCAAGTCAAAGAGAGGTAAGCAGGCGAAAGACGCCGCTGCATCGAACCCTGCCGCCGAGCGCAAGAACCCCTTCGTCCTCGAGATCCAGTCAAAGATTGACGACGTCGAGGCAGAACTCAAGGCCCTCGATGGGGTGCCTTCTGTTGCATCGGCCATCCGCACGTTGCGAGAGGGCAACCCGGCCGATTCGGCTGCTCTCCCCGTTTCCCTCCGCCAGGTATACTTTGCCGTCGAGCAGTGCCTGCAGTGTGTCTCCAACCTTCTCAAGAACCCCAAGGACTCGCGGCTGCATCGCATCCGCGCTGGAAACCCAGCGTTCCAGCGCACGCTTGGTCGTTTCTACGGCGCTGCCGCACTCATGGCGGCTTGTGGGTTCGAGGCGATCGAAGGAGGCTCTATTTACGCCCTGAAACGCCTTGGTGGTTCCCTTGAGGATCAAGAATTTGCCAAATCCGTCGCGTCCTCGGCCGGGATCGCAACCGGCCCTCTTGCTACCTTCAAATTTCCTGATCTCGACCAAAAGACGATTGCCTTCCTTTACCGCAAGCGCGCCGATCTTTTGCAAGCGAGCGAAACGATATCCAACCTGATTGACTCTTCTGACGATCTCGATGGAGGGCAGGACGTCGCAACCCGTGCAAAGCTTGACAAGCTAGACTCCGAGGCCTCCGACCAAGCTAAGTCCAAGGCGCCTGGAGGTCGCGGAGGCTCGGCCGCCAAAGCTTCCAAGGGCGGCAAGGGAAAGAGTGGAAAGGGTTCAAAGGGAGGAGGTTCTTCCAATCCCCTGACTTCTGAACTCGAGCTCTTCCTCAAGGGGCGCACCGGTGTCCAGAGGGCTCAGTTGGCGATGCTTAAGGAGGCGTTCGACGCCTTTGATAGCAACAAAGACAACTTCATCGATGCTGCCGACCTCAAGACCTACTGGAGGAACAAGGGGGAGTCTTCGTCCGACGCTCGCATTGCTGATTTCATTCGTGAGAGAGACATCAACAACGACGGGCTCATCTCCTTCGAGGAGTTTGCGGTTTCGTACTCCTCCCTGCTCCAACCTGAAACAGGTGCTTGGGCCTCTGTCGAGAAGGGAGGGGGGAGGGGGAAGAACAAGCGTGCGGTTTCTACCAAGGGAAAACCTACCGCTGAGAGTGGCGAAATTGACCCCGCTGATGTTGACGATGGTGCCACCCCGGTCGCTGCTGCCTTCGGTGCCCTTCGCCTCTGCGCTACCATTCCCCAGTGTCTCACTGCCGTGAAGACTGTCGAGACTCTCATCGGGAAAATTGTTGATGTTCCGTCAGCGAAGTCATACTGGAGAATCAAGATCAACGATCCTTCCTTCCACGGCTCCGTCGGGCGCTTCTATGGCGGGATCGCTCTCATGAAGGCCTTTGGCTTCAATTTGGAGGAGAACGGCTCTGCCCTTGCCCTCGCTGACAAAGGAAATGGTCACGCCCGCTGGGAGAGGCCTCCTCAGGGCATCCTCGATTCCCTCAAGGCCAACCAGAAGGAGCTCCAGCAGCACATGAATGGACTCCTCTCTCCCGAGGTTTCAGACGTTGCTGCTGTTTCCTCTGCCGTCGCCCGCCTCCGCAACCCTCAAACTAACGAGGCTACTTCTGCCTTGCTCGTTGTTGAAACAGCTGTCTTCTACATGGAGAACATCATCAAGTCTCCCTCTGATCAATCCGTCAGAATTATCAACACATCCAACCTGAACTTCCAGCGCCGCATCGCAGCGTTTGAGGGGGGTATTGCATTGCTTGTTGCCTGTGGATTCAGGGAGGACACTGATTCTGGAAACCTCGTCTTCCCAAGCGATGGTGACATTCGCTACTTGAAGGCTAGAAAGTTGGAGTTAGAGACTGGCCTTGGCCTATTGCAGAAGTTCGCCAGGCATGAGGCCATGGTGAAGGAGAGGGTGAAGCGCAAGGACGATAAGAGGGAGGGCAGGAGCAAGTCGCCATCCAAGGGGAAGAGGAGTGCTTCAAGAGGCAAATCAAGGGACGTCAGCCGTGGACGCAGCAAGTCGCCTACGAAGAGGGGCAGGGACAAGGGACAGACTGCGGCCTCGTCCGGTCCAGCAGACAACAACGCTGTCAAGAAAGCACTATTGGAAACAAAGATTGTGATGGAGAAGAACGTCGAACAGATCAAGGCTGCCTCTGATGCAAGAGTGAAGGAGGCTGAGAAGCGCGCCGATGCCCTTGCTAGGGAGGTGCAAGACCTTCATGCTAAGCTCGACAAGACCATTCCTCGCCGGGACGCCTCCACGATCCAGCGCATGATGTCGGAAGATAAGAAGAAGACTGGCAAGGCCGCTGCTACGTTTGGCCTCAATAGCACGGCATTCAAGGGTGGAAAGGATGTCAAGTCGAGGGCAAAGTCGGGACCGAGCGCTTCTGGGAAGTCTAAGTCTGCCGGAGGCAAGGCTACCAAGGGCAAAGCTGTCGCAACAACAACACTTAAAGCACACGCCGAGGCCGGAGCAACCAAGCTCAATGTGGATACGACAGAGGGCTTTGCTGTCGGACACCGCGTTCGCATCGGCGAGAAGAAAAATGCTGAGGAGCGCTGGGTCGTCTCATTTGGCTCGATCATCCTCGACTCTCCCCTGAAAAATGCCCACATGTCCGGAACCAGTGTGATTTCGCTAGGTCCTCCGGCCAACGCTGTTCAGCAGAAGGCCTTCGATAGGTCATGGATCACGTATTTCATCGCCGAAGACATCATCCAGACCAGCATCGTTGAGCCTGCCATAATGCAGGGAGAGAAGATTGTGTTGGACAGGAAGGCGCAGAAGAAGTATGAGAGGAGGAAGATCGACAAGCACATTATAACCTGCGCTCCCGCTTTCGTTAAGACTCTCTCCACGGGTGACAAGTCTACTTCTACGGCTCCTGGTGTGTTGGCGATGGTCAGCAAGATGGGGAAAATCCTCTCCTCTCTGCCGTCCACAGGGCAGCTCGTGAGGTTCGACGAGGGCTTCAGCTTCAGTCAGCTCAACCTTATCTTCGATAGCCTGGATACCGATGGAAAGGGATTCGTCACAAAGGCTGACGTTTCCGCAGCTGCCAATATGGGCAATGAGTACCTTTCGATCCTTTGTGCCGACGGCAACGTGAACAGCCAGGCTTCTCTCGATGACTTCTTCTCCATGTTCGAGCCTACCATCGTTGACAACAAGCACGCTTTCACTTGGCGCAGCTTCGTCGCCCTGTTCCGCCACCTCGGAGACAGCAACGAGAGCACTCCTGATGAGTCGTCGATGAGGACTTTTCATAAAGAGTTGTGGGCGAGAGCGCTGTCCGACTATGACGTTACGGATATTGTCAGGTCCTTCGTCCTCTATGATGCAAGCGCGACAGGCGAGTTGGATTTCGATGCTGCGACCTCTGCTTTCCTCGAGCTTTCCCACTGCTTCGACGAGAACCTTCCGACTCCTTTCAAGAAGGACGATGTCGAAGAATTGCTTCGCACCATCGTCCAACCCCAAAATCATAATATCGTCAAGGTCAACCAGTACGCTCGGCTCTACGTTGAGGCGATGAAGGTCGCCAAGCAACCTTTGTTGTGGAAGAAAACTGCTCGGGCTGCTGTCAAGGCAATTTTCGACTCGCACTCGAACGACGGTTACACGGTAGAGGGAGAGGAGAAGCTCGTGGCTTTCTTTTCCGAGATCCAGACCAATCCTGGGCTGAGGACGTTCTTGTCTTGCTCTGTTTCTCAGACTCGCAACCCTGAACTTCTCACCTTTGGGGACTGCTTGGACGACCTTTGCTCAACCGACAAGGAAATCCAATTCGTCTCGTACAACAAGCATGTGAAGTTCATTTTTTCCTCTTCCGCCTCAGGGGACATCTTCGTGCGCCCAAGCACGTCCTGTTCGCTGGCCAACACTGACTCCATCTTGAATGCCAGTGCCTCTCCTCCGGTTCACGAGATCATTGTCCACGAGACGACTTCGACGATGTACATTCTTTATCAGAATGGCATTGTCCAGACGTGGAACGCCGACGATGCTTCTCCCCACGTGCTGACGAATTCCATCCGCGTCATCACTCACGAGCCAACCCCTGATCCGTCTTCCAATGAAACTTCCAACAAGCGCAACGAGTCGCAGACGGAGAATACCAAGTGGAGGCAGGAGGTTGCCCTTGATCCTTCGGACACATCCCAGTCGTCATCTTCTACATCGCAGGAAAATGTTGACGCAGAGTTCCTTGCTTCCAAGTTTGCAACTCAGCTTCTTTCCATGACTCCTCGCTGTGACATCATGATGTTCGACGAGTCTTCCCGCTCTCTACTCTTCAACACGACCTCCGGTGACAGATGTGTTCGCTTCCACGAGCCTACCTCCTTCCGCAGGACTCATCGTGTTAGGTTGTCGCTCCCCAACATGCCCTACTTTGACCACGGATTGTTCGATGTTGGGCCTGGAGGGTACGACAATGCAAATGGCGTTACCCACAGGGTCTCGTCTCACTTGTCGGATGAGACTGCGGGAAGTATGCAGAGGTACAGGTACCTTCCCCACAGCTCGGTCATCCTTGGTTCCGTTGTGGGTTCTCCGACGATCCTCGCTTTCTGCTCCGTCACCGGATTGCCTCTCGCTAGACTTTGCGGTCACTCCCTCCCTCCTCAAGTGAAGGATGGCGTGGCGGTCACGTCCCTCATTGCGACAGTCAATTACAATGGTCACGCAGCATCTGGTGGTGTTGATGGGGACATCCGCATTTGGGATTTGGGCACAGAGTTGCTTCCTTCGCTGAAGCGAAGGTGGGGTCCGGCCCGCTCAGCCCTCATGGGCGGAGATGCGAAGTCGGAGTTCTCCCGCTTCGGCGACATTGCTTCTTACGAAGATAGCATGGTCGCTAGAAGTACCATGTCGAAGAAGAAGTTGTCCATCTTCTCGGACCCTGCCAAGTTGGAGAAGTTCTCCTCCTTGAGGAACAGCATCAAGAGGAGCATGGATGAAAGGGCTGGGGAGGAGGTTTGGAAGCTCGGAAAGATCACGGCCATCGTGGATGCTTTAGTTGCTCAGCCGTCGCTTGCTCTGCAAACCGCGGGCCACCAAGACAACTTCCTGATGAAGTCAGTCAAACCTTTCGTTGAGGTCACCTTTGACGATGGCTCCACGCACTTCAACGTGCCTCACAAGCTCATCAGGAACCTCGATGAGATGAAGAAGAGGGGGAAGCGCGGACCCGATTTTGACAGGACTGAACCTGTTGTTGTATTTGTCGAGGATGCTGGAACCATTGTTCCGCTCAACTCGGCTGTTGGAGAGCGGGTGGCAGTCTGGACGACCAAGACGAAGATTTCTGATTACGTCGTGTCTCTATTTTCTCACGTAGATGCAAGTGCTTCGTACGATGCGCCTGTCGGCACTTTCGTTCGCGTTCTCGAATCGCTTCTTGCCAGGGAGTTCAATAATGATGAGGCCGCAGATAACCTCGACTTCTCGATGGCTAATGTCTCTTCGGCCGTGGCCAACATGGCCCTTGAGGACCTAGATGAGCTCGCAAGGGCGTTCGATGACTTCAATACTGGATACGTCGACGTCAACCTCTTTGCTACGTGGGTTGCGCAGGGAACCCTGCTCCACCAGTCGAATATTGGATGGAGGACGCGCGCCATTACTTCGAGCAGAGTCATCAGGAAGGCGCACAACCATGGTGTGAGCAAGTTGGCCTACCTTCCTCACTCAATGCTCATCACGAGTGGGGGAATCAACGACAGCATTATCAAGTTCTGGGATCCAGTGGCCCACCGCCACAGGCTTGTCAGGCCTGACTGCGGCCCTGTCGTGAGATGGAGAGGAGAATCGGGAGAGGGAGGTTACCAATCACTTCCCGAGGAGTGGACCGATGCTGGTTCTCCTTATGCTGAAGTCTGCAGCGTCGACATTCTTGAGGCTCTCAAGGCTCATGGTGGGGCCGAGTTCAACCAAATCGTCTCCAATGAATTCGGAGATGTTATTGAGGAAGACCTTGCTAGCACAGTGACCGTTACCCCGGTGACTTTCTCGCCTCTGTCTGTGCCCACTCTTCTAGACTCTGTTATCACGGTTCGTTGTGATGATACGAACTCCAAGGCTGCCCTCGAGATCGACCTGAAGAACGGAAAGAACTCGCAGCAGAAGTTTCTCTCCGATCCCGACGACTTTGTGTCTAGTGGCACCAAATCCGGCTTCCTTTACTGCATGTCCAACGGGGAGCTCTTTGCCGTAGAGAGCCCTTCCGGTTTCGATAAGAGGTTTGTTCTCATGGATAAGGAGATTCTGACCGTTCTCGTCCCCTTGTCGAAGCCTGATCATCCCGACGAGGCTGATGAGGCTAGAAAGGTGTACGCCAACAGGACAAGGATTAGGAGGGTGGCGTATGTTTCCATCAAGGAGGACAGCGGAGTCTCCTTGAAGGAGCTCAAGGCATCGGCTGCTGAGATCCAGGCCCTAAGCAAGAAGGCGCCTCAGCGTGCACTCATGTCGCTTGGAGTCACTGCTGTTGTTTTCGTATCTGATGGGGATGATGATGAACACCATCCCCTGAAGGATGATGAGAAGATGCAGCTCGAAGTAGGCGACGCTAGCTCACCTGGGCATTCTTTCCGGAACCCGGGGATGCGTACCGCGGCTGCCACCGTCGTGTCTATTAACGATGTCGCTCGAACGGTTGTTGTCGCGCCAGAGTCCCTGTACTACCCTGGGGCTGTGTCTCAAATCACCATTCCGCAGGCACGAATTGTTGATTGCCAGGGTGAGGTGCTTTCGGTCGGTGCTCGTGTGAGCTATGGCGTTGCGGCATCCGTCTCTTTCCAGGGAAGTTCTCCCAGCGCCCCCCAGAGCGCTGCTGAGATCCTCACTTGCGAGGTAATCACGTCCTCCAAGAAGGACCCTAAGATTTTTACCCGCCGCCTCGTTGCCTTTGCCGTTGGCAGAACCACCGTCAGGGTCAAGGCGTCGGATTTTGATAGGTCGAATTCGGACGCGAGCCTGATCTCTTCTGCCGGCGTCGCTTTCTCCCAGCGTTTCAAGACTGCCATGCAGCGCTTCCGCGCGTTGTCCCCGCGTTCTATAGGGATGGAAGTAAGGACCGCGGAGGCCAAAAGGGGCGCCTTCGAGACAGCTGTTCGGAATTTGCAGTCTGCGGTGATTGATGAGCCTGAAGAGGGAGCCAAGAAAGACAATCATCGCACTGAGGCCGTCCTGAAGACTGCCTTCTCGACTCTTCTCGCCATTGGGACTGACCATTATCCCGTCGCTGCTATGTTCGAAGTGTCGGCTGCGCTTTCTGACTCGGCGTCCCTGCTCTGGGACTCGTCCGGTGGCCTGGCTGTGACAAAGGTCATTTATGCGCTCATTTCCTACATGACTTCCTGCTCTCGATCCTACCACATTCTCTCTCCGCTGCTTCTGACAACACAGGGAGGTGGAATGGGGCCCCTTTGCGAGTCCCTCGCATCCCTCTATGGCTCCCGCGGTGGCGCAGCTACCATTACTTGGGAGAACATGAGAGATTTCGTTGAGTCTGCCTGCTCGCGCGTCCTTTCGAACAATATCTTCGTCGAGAGCACGTATCTGATTGCCTCGTCGTCGCTTCTTCTACCCCGGCCTCCCTTTCGAACCTCTCCTGAGGCTTTCGCAAGGAATGTCGGGATTAACAACCCCTCCATGGTCTTCGTCTCTGCGAATCAGCTAGAGGCTGTGACTCTAGGCTCCGCCGTCGAGGTCACCTCGACCCCTACACTGCCTCTGCTTCTCGATTCTCTTTCGTTCGCTGACGTCCTCTCCACCATGAACCCTATGACCGTAAGCAAGATGCAGCTACAGAGACTTCAAGAGATTGTTGATTCCGGTTTCGGTTTCAAGAGGGCAGATCCGGAAAATATCCACGAGTCTGTCGAGGATGCTGCGGGCCCAAGCTTCATGCAGCAGTACGCTGCACTCCTTGCAGCTAAGAAGGTTCAAGATGAGATCAAGGAGGCGACCGAGCTGGTGGCCAATCTTGGCCATGCGGTAAGGCAGAGAGCCTCGGAGCTGCTGCTCGAGGGACCTTTGTTGAGCCTCAAGGAGGGCTCTGGAAGTATGGGCGGAGAGGCTGCTGCGGCCGTGGAAAGCAATCGAACCTTGAGGCCTGAGATATCACGTGCTCGCATGCATGCTTACAGCCAGGTCTCTGACCGTTCTGGCCGGGGTGTTGCTGGTTACGAGGGGTGGGGCTGGTCCGAATCGTCTACATCGCACGAGAGTAACGGTGAGCCAGTTTGCGTGCTCGAGATTAGTCCCGACAGGCTCGAGGAGGTTCAGGGGTGTGACTCCCAGCCTTTCTCTGCCCATCTCATCAAGATTTTGAACCATGCGTCTACCGATGACAGGCTGAGCAAGGTCAAGGACATCGTTCAGTACTACCCCGGCGTCGACGTTGATGTGCAAGGAAGAGAGAGTGACAGTGGTGGCGGTTCTGGAGGCCTCAAGGGTAGGGCTCGCGCGGCCCATGTTGTGACGACGTCGCTGGATGGATACTCGCCTCTTTCCAACATTGTCGATGCCAAGGGTGGCATTGGGAGCACCAACTCGGGTGTTAGGCTCGCTAGATTCGTGGGAAGGCAGGTTCTTCGAACCCTTGCCAGAATTCACGGCGGCAACTACCTGCTGAGGGATCTCAGTTTGAAGTCCGTCTTCCTGCCTCCTTCCCTGGACTCGAATGACTCTGTCATTATCGGGAGTCTCCTCCACCTGGGTGTCTTGGACGAGGATGGTAACTTAACGAATGAAGCCCCTGATCTTGACCCTAGCTTGTTCAGTTTGACTTCCAGCATGTGCCCGCCTGAGGCTCTGGCTGTCAAGAAACTGTCCCTGGAGCAGGGAGGGGGCTTCGAGGTCGAGTTCTCTGACACCAGGACTACCGGAGAAACAAGTGGTACCAAACCAGCGACCAAGACTTGGGACACATGGTGTTTTGGGGCGATGCTATTCGAGCTCGTGACGGGGAAGAAGATCCCATCCTACGGTAGCAGTTTGATGGGATACCTTGGAAAATCCGAACAGTCTGGTGACTCTGATCAACTTTTGAAGCGTTTCCATTACGACTGGATCAAGGTCATTGGGGAGAGTAAGGGCGAACGCGACGTCGCCAAGGTGGAGAGCTTCGATGATGACTCCGATGATGGGATCAACCTCTCTGAGCAGAAACCTGGACTACAGCTCTGCTCCTCTGTGCTGACCTCTGCGACCCCTTCGAACTCCTCGGCTGGAGCAGCTGCGGTGGACTCCTCCCTTTTGGCGTCTTCTGCCCTCCTTGCTTCTCTCGCCAACGGTTTCAGCTACAGGGCTCTTCTGCCCCGCAGCGCAATCATTGAGACCGGAGGGAGAAAGGCGGGTGATCAGCTTATTGAGGCCATCCGTCAGAAGTGGATTCGGCTCGAGATGAGCCATGACGGCTCTTCGAGCTCCTGTTGCAGTTGGCCAGAGTTGATTGAGAAGATGTCTCGCCATGCAAGAGGCATTGAAAGGAAGGCCAAGGCCGACAACGCTGCCAAGGGCAACAACAGTGGTGACGGTGACGACGCTGAGAAGACTTCCCATGCTCTCAAGGTTCTCACGTCCCTCGATGCGGCCGACCGCAGGGGGCTCGCCCCTTCCGTGTTTGTCGAGAACCTTATTTCCGGACCCGACGGTATCCATGGCAATGGGCTAAACTATCCTTTGACCCCAGTAGAGGCCGCCCGCTTGGCATCCTGTGCCACCTTCATGGACAAGACTGATTCTGGTAGCAGTGAGCCTCTCGTGTTCTACGAAGCCTTCGCTTCCATCTTCAGCGGATACCCTCATGGAGGTAAATTCGGAGGAAAGGAGGATCCTTCATCCCTCCTCTTGGATATCCTTGCTCTCTGCTTCATCGGCCCGGCGGAATTGCGCCCCACCGCTGAGACGCTCCTCTCCCATCCCTTCTTCACCCTCACTGATGCTGAAGAGGACGCTGCCATGTTGGACGCCAAGGCTTACAACAGCGGGGCTGGCCCAGTTAACGTCGTGGTTCAACAGCACGTCGTCAAGCCACTGCATGAACTGACAATGCAGAGCGCGAAGCTTACCAATGCCCAGCAGAAGGTCGATTTGGCGCTATCACTAGGTGCCACGGACATTGACGGCGCCCACAACGACCACCTTTTCGATGTTGGAACTTTCTGCGACGTCCTTAACTCCGCAAGTAGTTTCCTCCACGGAGGAGGCGAATCAAGCTTGGGCAACAGTGCGGCCGCGGAGGGAAGTAGGGTTGCCCACAGCAGCCGCTGGACCCCGTCGGAGAGGATTCACGCAGCAGAGCTCATGTTCTCTGACGAGCTCATGGTTGGTGGTATCCTTCCAAAAATCGTCGCTTGCGCTTTGAGGTTCGTTACCAGTGACCAGGGAAGTATGACGGGATATGACTTTGAGAATGCAGCCGCCGTCGGGGGGTCTGCCAATGCCACTCTCGGGCAGCGCCTCATGAGCAGGATAGTCCGCTTCTTTGAGAGCGTGCTCCTCGAAACGAGGCCTATCGCCGAAGGTGGAAGCAAGCTCAAGGATGGGCCAGTGACACCCTACGTGAGCAGCATCTTGGAGGCCTTGGTGAAGCTCTATCTGGGAGAGGAGGCAAGTCTTGCCTCCATCTACGGAAAGGGGCAGGGACTCAAGGTCGACTTCTCGGGATTCGGAGGATCCAACGTCGGCTACAACGACATCTTGCACATCAAGGGTGGCTTGAGAATGTCCAAGTCCACTAAATGGGGTCCTTTCGGGAGGGATATGGAAGGCGTGAATCACTGGTCGCCTAACTTCATGAACGTCATTGAGCCTGTTCTTCTTCTCGCTGTTACAGAAAGTGGGGGAGGGAACCATCTCTATTCTCCCATCGTTGATTTCATCAGGGCCTCCAAGGTCAAGATCGAGGCAGGAGATGAAGATACGACTGCGGGATACGGCGATGATGACGATGACGACTTCGTGGCGACGGAAGGTGACGCTGTCGCGACCGTAAAGCCCTTTATGAGGACGAGCCTTTACTTCTCAGAGCTTGTCAGTCTTGGGCGCACCTTTGCCAACCTTGCTGCCGCCTCTCGCGGGCAGGGAAGGACAGGTGCCAGGGCAAGGAGGAGCTGTGTGAGTTTCATCTTGACCATGGTGAGGTTGTGGGGCTTGAAGGAGGGCGGGGGAGGAGCCGAGGGTTTGTCTGCTCGTCCAGATGCGCTAAGCAGCATGCAGCGTGCTCAGCTCCTTCTGGATGTCAGGGTTGGAGGCAAGCTGCTTCCTTACGTTGCAGACTACGACGCCGAAGTTCGCAGGGACGTTCTTACTTCTGCCCTTGCTGCGCTCTCGACCGGCATGCCCTTGCTTGGGGGGAACACCGGCAACATTGCCAATCCTCACGCGGAGCTCGGTTTGGAGTTCTGTAGCAAGGGTTGGTGCGAGGCTTTCGGCAAGGTGCTTGTGAGCGGTGGGTCCACCAAGGATGACGCTGCGTGCAGGACGCTTGCTGCGCATTGCCTGGAGAGGATGGCTTCAGCCGGAGATGTTGCCTGCGAAGGCTGGGGTGTGGCTGGCGTTGTCGGCAACCTGGGCAATGCGCTCACCGACAACAGGAGGGCGGGGGCTAAGGACGGTGCACTAGCCGTCTTCGAGGCGCTTGCGTCCTCTTCTGCCCCCAACGTGAGCAAGCTTCTCCAGGCTCATCCTTCCATCCAGTCTAACCTGGCTGGTGTTGGGCTGTCTATGCCGCCCCCTCTGAACCTACCCATGCTTTCCCAAAGGGGCATGGACTTGGCCAAGGGCCACACCATGGCAGAGGTCGAGCAGCTGGTCAGCATGGTGAGGAACCTTCTCAGCTCTGCTGCCCAGATGGACGACAGTACGGTTCTTGGAGAGGGCAGGCCCCCGGAGAGCTTGATCAAGCTAATAGGTCAGATTTGGGGCTGGTTTGAAGTGTACTGGTACAAGGCTAGTCTCGCTGGGCTGGGCGGAAAGAAGGATCCTCATGAGAACGCTAGGACTCATGTCTTGGCCGAGTGCATTGACCTCTTCGAGTTCTTGGTGAGCGGAGGAGGGGGCGAGAGAGGCGCCTGGCTGTTGGACATTTCTCCCGACTACGATGTTTGCAAGCATGGAGGGATCAGGCCGCCGGGCGATACTGGAGATGGCCCCATGACCGAGGAGGAGGAGGAAATGGAGAGGGAGAGGGAGGGTAAGAGGAGGGGGAAGGAACTCACCAAGAGGCTGCTCATGGACATTGGAATGGGCATGGAAGAGGCGGGCCTCGAGGAAGATGACGACGGCGACGGTGACGGAAACAAGGCTGCCGGGAACGGACTTACTGCCTTGGTCACCAAGATGGGGAGGAGCAGAGGAGGAGGATTCGAGGCGTTCCGCGCCGACAAGCTCGTTGGCTTGAAGGTTAAGGTTATGCACGCCGTGGCTAGCGGGATGAAGTCTGGCGGGTCCGCAGTCGTGGATAAGCTGCTCAACAGCGGGGTCGCACTGTACTTCGGTGAGGCCATGCATGCTGGAGCATTGCTTGTCAAAAACGCGATCAACTCCGGGTCCGAGCACATTCACCTGGCGACGAATTACGCTGACGCGTGCGCTGCCAGAGCCAGGATGTGGGAATGCCTTCTGGTCAGCAGGAGCAGGAAGTGCGCTGAGCAGATCCTTCTGAGCGGCGTGTGCGAGCTCATCGTCGGAGTCATGTTGAGAGATGAGAAGGCTGTTGACGTGACCAATGTGGTCATCGACCTGCAGTTCGCCCCCTTCAACGGGAAGCGTATTTGCAGGAACGAGGCAATAGGAATGTTGGTGGCATGCAAGAAGGGAATCGGAGAAGGTTCCACGATTGTCAGCAAGGCCGTTGTCGGTGAGATTGTGAGGCAATTGAGGAAGTACGACACGGTTGCTCAAGAGAGGGAGAGCCTCTGGAGGATGGGCGGAGGTGGGAAGACTCTGAGGGCCAGGCAGGCAAGGTCTGAGGTCATCAGGGTCATGAGGGCTATTCTCAGTGTCAGGAGTAGCGAGTTGGTGAGGGACCTCCAGTTCATTGCCGGGGTCGGTACTGATCTGCTCGAGAAGGAGGTTGCTCTATGGAGCGGCCTGCCTTTGAACATGGTTGAAAAGAAACATCTGGCTGCCGAGTGGGTGAAGTGGGCCAAGGGTCAGGCGGAGCAGTATGATAGCGTCCGCGTAGTTGCGGACGAGGACAACGATCTCTTCAAGTACGACTCCGAGCTCAGGGAGCTTGTCGGTAGGGGCGGGAGGGCCGGAAGGAGAAGGGACGAGGAGGAGGAGGTTGGCCAAGAGGTCAAGGCTGCCATCACTGAGAGTGTCGCCCAGAGCATGGGTGTGGGTGCAACTGCACCTGTCGGAAGGCAGATCTCGACCGAGGCCCTTCCGGCGCCCGTTGAGCGTGTGGTTTCGGCGCCCGCAGCCACTGCAGCCGTCGCCCCACAGGCTGCTCCCTCCGTTGTCGAGGCTCCCGAGGTGGCACCCCCCGCTGCGCCTAGCAAGAAGCTTTGCACGATTAAGGTTGTCGGTCCCCCCGAGAAGCTCTCGCTACAGAAGCTCCTCAATGGCATCGCTGTGGATGTTGGATGCGACGACAACGAGATGACGGCCCTAAGCGTGAGAAGGGGCATCCAGAAAGGCGGAAAGGGCGAAGCCACCATCGTTGAACTTTCCGTCAATGACGGTGTCGCTACAAGCATTCATGCCAGAGCCAGGGCGGCGATGTTCCTGACTGAGGCCGGAAGCGGATTGACGTTTGTTAGTGTTGAGATTCAGAGCATGGGAAGGATCGACAACAAGGGGAATGAGGTCTTCGGCGGCATCGACGATGATATGGAGTTCGGAACCGCCACAGGCAGTGGCAGTAACAACGCCATGAGTATGAGCGCCGGCTTGAGCAACTTCTACGCTGAGGCCCCCATGGACACTTACGTCTCCAACCTCAGGATGAATAGGGGGGGGGGTGCCGGTGGAGACGCGACTGGGGGGGGGAGAGATGGGGTGGACTTCGGGACCCAGTACTCCGCTAGGAGTGGGGGGTCGAGGTCCGCGAAGTTCGGGGGGGGAGGACAAGGGGGCGGTGCTATGAATAGCGAGCCTGCCACACTCCCTCTGCTCTTGGACCGCCTCGGAGGGGCAATCGCCGAGATGAAGATGGTCTACGATTCAAGGTGCTCCGACGACGGGACTTTGGACCGCCAGGACATCATGAATGGGCTGCTCGACCTTAGAATTGACCCCATGCTTGCGAGGGATGCTGTGAAAACTAATTCCAATTGTGACTTCCACTCGTTCGTGCTAATGCATGCCAAGGCCGCCGGATACGACGGCAGTGGCGATGAGAGCGGCAACGGAAACGTGAACCTTCCTGGAGAGATGTGGGTCGAGAATGGCTCTTCTGGAAGGTGGTTGGTTCTCGGTGGAAGGGACGTCGGGAAGCTGAGGAGGGGTTTCGACAACTTTGCCGAGAGGTTCGGAACCGACAGCGACAAGAGCATCCTCAGTAAGAACAAGCTGAAGAGGGCGCTACATGGAGTCGGCGGCTTGGTGGTTTCCGACGGGGAAATCGACAAGTACTTGGGGGCCAGAGGTGGAGTGTTGAACGTTTCGAGGAAGGGTGAGAGCATCATTGGCTTCCAAGAGTTCTGCCGCTGCTGGCTCGAATTCGGTGGCGAGAAGGACGGTAACTGGGCCGTCGAGAACATGGGCCGACACGTGGAGATGAGCGGGAGGGGGGAGGAGGGAGAATATGATATGTACGATGAGTACGAAGGGGAGTCGAATTTGAGGAAGAACATCGACGTAGGAAGGGGCTTGGAGGAATTCCTTGTTCCTGATGATGACGAGATGGAAGATTTCGCGAAAGAGGAGAGGTACGCGAACTTGGGGGCCGGTGCCAAGAAGTTCGGCAGGGAGGACTTTGCCTCGAGCAGGGTTAGGGACAGTGGCCCGGGCTTCAAGATGTCTGGGGGCGGGGCGCACTGGGCGGCGAAGCAGCAGGAGAAGAAGAAGGCTGCCAGCAAATTCAAGGGAGGAGAGAGAAGTTTGTTGGGTATGAGCGCCGAGAGAGGAGACGACACATTGAGGGACGAGTTGAGGGGGAGCGCCCTGAAGAGGGGCTTCAAAGAGTTGAGCGGGGGGAGGGATAGGATTACCATGGGAAGCCTGAGGGTCGCCATGGCCAAGAGGGGCGACAGTGGGGGGGAAGCCGAGGATGAAGCCCTGAGGACTTTCATCGAGAGCAGGGGCGGGAACGTCAGGGATGGCTTGACGGAGAGGCAGTTCAACGACGCGTACAAAAGCGGGAGGGGGGGTGTTGTCGGTGGGAGTGTCAGCCTTCCCTACGTCGACGACGGAAGTCGCGTCGCGGGAAGTGGTGGTGTGAGTTGGAAGGACAAGAAGAAGGACAAGGGGAAGAAGAAGAGGTATGAGGATAGCGATGATGAGGAGGGCGAGAGCGAAGAAGAGGAAGACAGCCCAAGGTTGAGCAGGAAGGAGCGGGAGGGGAGGGAGGAGGAGATTGACGAACTTACTGTCGACCCTTTCACGGAGGAGGCCATTAGGAAGACCTTCGCCATGTATGACCTCAACTCTGACGGAGTCATTAGCTATCTGGAACTGAAGACCATCTTCCAGCAGCAGGGAAGGGACAGTTCGGACTACGAGATTAGGAGCTGGATCAGGAGCCGCGATTCAAGCGGGACGGGGAGCGTGAACTTTGCTGATTTCAGGAGGAATTACCTGTTGAAGCAGATGAAGCGGTGAGAAGGGGGCGGGGGAGAATTAGGTGGTGGGACAGAATGGGATAGAAACAACAAAAAGCAAAATAGCATGAATATGTATAGAACCTGTCTGATGTTTTTATTCTTTTAAGTTCATATCATGGGGCAGCCTTCTCATGTGTCCCTGTTGGGGTTGGTTTAAAAACCCAACTATCGTTGATGCTCAATTGATGCTCCTTGTCTTCTTTTCATCTCCTCTTCTTTTACCTCCCGTCGCAAGAACATCCCGTCGGGATGTTCTTGTCCCTCCCCCTGTGCTCACTTCTTGGTTGGAGGGGCGGGTAAGCCGGGCTTCCTCAAATCGTGGGTGCCCCAAACGTTGTTGAGCTGCTGGGTAACGCGGATGAAGGTGGTTCGCTTGGGAAGCTCCTTCAAGGAGGAGGCGCCAACGTAAGTGCAGGAGGACCTCATTCCACCCAAAATGTCAAGGATGGTATTGTTCACGGTGCCCTTGTAAGGGACCGAAACGGTCTTTCCCTCGGAGGACCTGTAGTTGGCGACACCGCCGGCGTGCTTCTCCATGGCGGTGGAGGAAGACATGCCGTAGAAGAGCTTGACCTTGGTGCCGTCCTCGTGGACGACAAGCTGCGACGAGCGAAGTGAGTACGTGAGAATTTGTCGCTGTTGATTTGTGCGCATTTTCATTCGTCTTTTATACTCACCTCCCCCCCAGACTCTTCGTGGCCAGCAAACATCCCCCCCGTCATGACAAAGTCGCCACCGGCTCCGAAAGCCTTCGAGAAGTCCCCGGGGCACGTGCAGCCTCCGTCCGAAACCACGTGTCCTCCGAGCCCGTGAGCGGCATCGGCGCACTCGATGACGGCGGAGAGTTGGGGGTAACCAACCCCAGTCTGCTTGCGGGTGGTGCAGACTGATCCGGGTCCGATCCCGACCTTCACGACATCGGCGCCGGAGAGGATGAGCTCCTCGCACATCTCGCCGGTGACGACGTTACCAGCGATGATGATGTGCTCGGGGAAGGCGGCACGGGCCTTGCGGACGCAAGAGATGAAGAACTCAGAGTATCCATTCGCAACGTCGAGGCAGATGAAGGGGATCTGGGGGTGGTTGTTCAGGATGGTCTTGAGCTGAAGATGGGGTGGGGGGGTGGGGGGGGGGGGGGGGGGGGGGGGGGGGGGGTTAGCTAAGTGACAAGTGACATGCAATATGCACTTCCAGCCCAACTCTCACCTTCTCGAAATCTGATGCACTGCTTCCCGCGGAAGCAGCGACGAAGCCCAAGGTGGACTCGTTCGCGGTAGCGAACTCGGCCCACTGTTCGGCAGTGTAGTGCTTGTGAATGCAAGTCACAATCTTGTGAGTCGCGGCAGCCTTGGCAATCTCAAACGTGCCGGTGGTGTCCATGTTGGCAACCTGCAGGGGGGTGATGCGTCGGGTGTGGGGTTGGGGTGGGGGGAGGGGGGGGGAGGGGGGGGGCGGACGGACGAACTTGGGTCAGCATGGACACGAACCCGGATGGATGGGAAGCAGCTCGCCCTCCCCCAACGCCACAACACAGCAGCGACCCTTTTCACTCACCATTATGGGAACGCCAGTCCAAACCTTTGGGGAGTGCTTGAACTTGAAAGCCCTCTCGACACTGACCTCGGATCTCGACTTCAACGTCGAACGCTTAGGGCGGATGAGGACGTCTGCGAGGGTGTCAGATATTTTGGGTGAAAGGAATGAGTGGGTTGCAAGCGCTTTTTTGTGAATTTCAATGCGACCTGTGGGAAGATGGTAACTCCTCACCCTTAAAGTCCAACTTTATTTCACTTTCGATACGCATTTTAGGGGTCAATTTTGTCTTAGCTCTTTTGTGATATGTCAAAATTGCTTGTTGGTGTTGAGGATTATGTAGCGTCGTTCCTCGTCCCTTCTCGTTGTGTCTCTCCGGATACGCTGAGATCTCCCTGATGATGATGATTTCTGGTCCTCTGACGCTCCAGAAGGTCCAAAAAATGAAATGGCCTCGTTCAAAACCGTGGATGGTAAGTTTGAGGGTGAATTTCTGGGGTTCTATGGGGTTTTGGGTATCTGGGAGGTGATTGGGGTGTGTCGTTGTTGTTTCTTGCAGTGAAGATCCCGGGCGTGTCCACGTGTCACTTCAAGTTTTGCATTAAAATCCCATTGGTTCCAAGTCCCACGAAGGCGTCTTTGGACGTTGGGCTGGATATCAAGCGGGCCGTGTGGCCTAATGGATAAGGCGCCAGTTTCCGACGCTGGAGATTGAGGGTTCAAGTCCCTCCTCGGTCGTAAGACGGGATGCAAACGGAAGGGTGGGCCCCATCAATATCTGAGCAAGAGCGGGGGGGGGATTGGATTGTGTTGTTATTGTTTTCTTGCCGTGAAGATCCCGGGCGTGTCCACGTGTCACTTCAAGTTTTGCATTAAAATCCCATTGGTTTTCCAAGTCCCATGAAGGCGTCTTTGGACGTTGGGCTGGATATCAAGCGGGCCGTGTGGCCTAATGGATAAGGCGCCAGTTTCCGACGCTGGAGATTGAGGGTTCAAGTCCCTCCTCGGTCGTTAGACGGGATGCAAACGGAAGGGTGGGCCCCATCAATATCTGAGCAAGAGAGGGGGGAGATGATTGTCGTTGTTGTATTTTTTTTGTGCTTTTCGCTATGAAGATGACCATGTCGTGGGTTTAGGAGAATACATCATAACATTTCGGGTTTTTCCGGCCGTGTGGCCTAATGGATAAGGCGCCAGTTTCCGACGCTGGAGATTGAGGGTTCAAGTCCCTCCTCGGTCGCAAAGGTGACCCAATGAAATGCTGATGTCCTATCTCGCGATAAATATCTGAGCGAAATGGACGGGGGGGGGGGGGGGGGGGGGGGGGGGGG
>BRXZ01000617.1:0-10855 GCA_030267625.1 Triparma retinervis
GTCCATCCGACCCCCCGTCGCCGCTCCCGACCGCAGCGACCCAAATCGGCCTCCCCGCCTTCCCCGCTCCCTCCACCCTGAAGCACTGCCTCTCGTTCATCGTTCCCCATGGCTTCTTCTCCAGCACCTCTCTGTATACCCCGTAGAACGCCCCCGCCTTGTCCTTCCCAAACTTGCTCTCCATGCTCTTCAGATCCGCCGTGCTCTCGTCCCTGTCGGCCTTCCCATCGTCGACCATCTTCTTGCTGATCTCCTTGACGTACTCCGCTAGCCCTTCCGCCACGTTCTCCACCCAGCAGGGTTCGATCATGACCTCCTTGAGCGAAGTCTTGCACGAATGGTAAAGGTCGGACGACGTGAAGACGACCTTGCTGGGCCTCCTCTGGGCTCCCTTATCCTGAGGGTTCAACACTGCCTCCTTGACCAACTTCGCCACTTCCTCTGGCGTTGGCATCTTCTGGGGCTCCGCAGTGTTCTCGCATAGCCTGTACTCGATCAGCCGACCGATCGGGTACAGCGAGCTGAGCATGATGACAAGCGGCCTGAGGGGGGGGAGGTTAGTGAGACCAAAGGAGTTAGATAGGAGAAGAAGCGGGAGTAGTTGAAGTCGACAAAGGAGGAAACAAGCTCGAAACAACTTTCCGCGCCGCCCAACACCGCTCCCCTCCCCCCTCTGCCCCCCCCCCCCCCCCCCCCCCCCTCACCTTGCAGCCCCCATCTCCCCTGTCCTCTTACTAACCAATCCGGAGGAGGAAAAGAAACGAAGAGAGAGAACGTCGAGCGCCCATACCTCGTTCGTCGCCTCAATGTTCACCAGCCTCTTCACGTCCTCATCGCTGTAGTAAACATTTAATTCGAGTTCGCCCGCGGCTTCAGGGACAGATGAACCAAGGGTGAACGTCGTCGGTTGAACTGACTGCTTCTCAGCAGTGGTGGATTCCTCGAGATTGTCCCACTTGCTGTAGGTGTCTGTGCCCCATTTGCGCCCTTTCTCTGTACTCATTTCTCAAAACATTATTGACCCTCCTCATCCCATTTCCTCCTGAAGGCATTTTTCACTTGGCCAAACTCTCCGCCCCAATTCTCCCTCCTCCATCCCGCCTCCCCCTCGGCCATTCCCCGAACGCACGTCCGATTCCCCTTCAATCCCTTCCCAACCCCCCTTCCCCACAATGCCCCCACCCCTCCCCTCGCATGATGTCCCCTTCCCACCCCCCTCCGCACCCTCGGAGCGCATAGTGTACTCGTCCGGTTATAGTTTCTACGGCACTATTCCTTCTGGTAATTTCGGCATTATTAATCCGACCACATCCCCAACCTCATCTTCTCTAGTGTTCCTCTCTGCCACGTGCACCACCCTCATCTCCGTGGAGCGCGACCGGGAAAACAAGGGGGGCGACAAAGTTTACACCCTCGGTACGCCTCAGTCCGGCGTCCAGTACCTGTCCCCCACGAGCTTGCCGATGCCTCCCAGCGTGGAGGTCACTTCCCTATCTTGTGGGAGGTATCACACGGCCCTGACGACCTCGTCGGGGACCGTCATGACGTGGGGCAGCGGACACTTCGGCCAGCTCGGCCTCGGTGACGACGCCTACAGGGTCAACCCCACCGTCGTCGAAGGCATCAACAAAATTATGGAAGACTTCCCTGGATACTCTGCGAGGGCAGGTGAGAACGGACGGGGGTGAAGCGACGACCGAATAACGCTAGCGTTGTTGGGGCAATTGTGAACTTCTTGAGGGCTGTGTTTGTGGTTGGATATCACGGCTTGCCAATATATCGGGGAACACTTATCGTCACTTCGCTCCTCTCTCCGCTTTCGCAGTGACGGCAGGAGGGAACCATTCCATTGTGCACATGGTGGGCAATGAAGGTGATGTGCTGCTGTCTTTCGGGTTTAACTCCTCGGGGCAGTGCGGCATTGGATCGTACTACAACACTGTAATGGATCCGACCTTTGTTCACGGGTTCGAGCCCTGGGAGATGGAAGGAAGGTGAGGACCTGGTGCATCGTATTGATGACTTCTCGATGCCCATAATTTAATCCTTCCCCTCCTCGCAGGTCTCGTCTCCCCCCCCCCCTCCCCGGGGTGGAGGGTTTCGTCGTTGCCACTTCTACCAGGCCCTCGAGCAAGTCGGATGGAACGTGTGGCACCAGAGTCCAATCTATAGGGGCAGGCTTGAACTTCACGGTAGTTTCAACTGACCGCGGCGTCGTCTACGCCTTCGGGAACGGAAAGGGTGGCAAGCTGGGCGTGAGCAAGGTTCCACCCACCGGGAACAGGGAAAAGAGCAGGAGAGATCCGACCAAGAAGGACTGTGCTTGCTCACCGATCCCGATCAGGTTCCCTCGTGGGGTACAGGGGGGAGACTATCAAGTGGAGTGTGGAGCAGAATTCACTTTTTCGACGTGTTTTGATACGACGGACGAGGGGAATTTTGTAAAATTCCACAGCTGGGGCATCGGAGGCGACGGACAGCACGCAATGAACTGCCACCTGCACCTTCGAACGCCGAGGGAGAATCAGCACATACAAAATATAGCAGGAGCGTCGGAGGGAAAGAGGGCTGCCATGAAAATAATTGCCAGGGGTTCGGGCGCAGGGCTGTTGGTTAGGGAGGAAGGTGGTCGGGGGAACCTGTACACCTGGGGGTGCAACGAAGAGGGCAACATCGGGCACCCGAGGGCCTCCAAGGAGGAGGAGGGTGGATTTGAAGAATTTGAGGGCCCTCCTGGCCTCACGGCCTGGGAGGGGAGGAGGTGAGAACAGACGAGGAGGAGGAGGAAGGGGTTAGGTTTACGATACACCGGGGGTGTATTTCCGAATCGGAGGAATACCTTGCCTACAAGAGGCATCCTCTCCTCCCCTCATCCGCCAACATAGTTCTCAACGCAATTGTCCCACCCCCTTCCCTCTTCGCAGCTTCGAATCTGGACACAACATTTACTACCCCAAGCTTGTTGACTTCGACAGGGCGCTTGAGGAGTATTTCGAGGGCAATGTGCCCCCCGGCGTTGGTTACGACGTGGTGGGTTGCTCCCTGGGCGAGACTGGGATCTACACGGTGCTGGACATTGTTGAGGGGAAGGCGGTGGCGAAGGCGGCGCCCTTCGAGGTTGCAATTTCCGCCGAGGCCAAGGAGGAGGGGAAGGCCGTCGATAGCGGTCGGCAGTACAAAAGTTCCTCCCCTTTGCGGCCCTCCAAGTCGGCTGATTTGCTAGATGATTCCAGCATTGACCTCTCGAGGCCGCCCCCCAGGGTGGTGGACCAGGCCCACAGCTGGTGCAGGAACGGTCGGATTAAGGAAATCAATGAGATCCTCGAGAGGGGTTACAACGTCAAGGCCAAGGATATGCAAGGCAACGACCTTTTGACGGTGTGCTGCCAGAACGGGAGCGTCGCCCTCGCCCGCAACGTCATCAGGAGAGGGGCGGACGTGAACGCGCAAAACAAGTCGGGGAACACGCCGCTGCACTTCGCCATGTACTTCAAGCACGACGAGGTTGTGAGCTTGCTGCAAAGGGAAGGAGCGGACGACGTCAAGCTTAACAACGAGGGCCTCACTTGCTACGAGGGCCTGCGGAAGGCGGACCTCGAGGAGGACTTCTAAACGGATAACCCTACAGTTTTGGCTTTTTAAGGCAAAGGCAACAGAAATTTTGATTTTGGTTCTCGGGCGGTTCTCAATCCTCCTCCCTCTACCTCACTTGGCACCGCACACAGAAAGACCCCTCATTCCAAGGACGGTCGCCATGACTGTCCACATCCTATTCTCTGCCTCGTCGAAGACGATGCTGCGAGGTCCGTAGAAGACCTCGTCGTCGACTTCCTCTTGGTGGCGAGGGAGGCAGTGCATGAAGAGGGCGCCGTCGTTGGCCCCACTGAGGAGCTTCTCGGTAACCTGGTAACCTGCAAACTCGGCGACCTTCTTCTTGTACATGTCCTCCTCCCCCATGCTGACCCAGGTGTCCGTGACGACAACGTCCGCCCCCTTGACGGCCTCGCTCGCGTCGGTTGTGAAGTATAGGTTCGCGGCCTTGTCGGGACCAAGGAAGTCCTGGCAGGTCTTGACGACCCCGGCGTTGCACTCGTAACCGGGGGGGGTGGCTATCCTGACGCTGCCTCCGAGGAAGAGGAATCCCAACATAAGGTCGTGGATCACATTGTTGCCGTCGCCGACCCAGGCGAGGGTCTGAAGGGAGGGGGGGGGGGGGGGGGGGCTGCGTTAGTCGATAACAAGATTAGGCACCTCTTCCGCCTCTCGTAACGCAATCCATCGCCCATTCTCACCTTCCCTGCGACCCCGCCTTTGCCCCACTTCTCCTCCAAGGTCTGTAGGTCCGCGAGGGTCTGGAGGGGGTGGTACAGGTTGCAGAGGGCGTTGATGACCTTCCCTGGGGCTCCCTCCTCGAGGGCTACGATGGTCTCGTTCTTGTAGACGCGGGCGAGGATGATGTCGTTGAAGCGAGTGAGGACATTTGATGTGTCCTTGATGGTCTCGTTAACTCCGAGCTGGATGTCCTGGGAGGAGAGGAAAAGGCCGTGGGCACCGAGCTGGTGGTAGCAACGAGCGACGAGAAGCGGTGGCGACGAAGCGAAGCGGTGGCGACGAGTGGAGCGAGTCGCGGAATGGGGTTTTGGATTGTACGTGAGAAATACGGTGGCGGAGTGGGGTCGGAAGAATCTTATTAAGATGTTACTCTCTGACTTGCTTTTTCCCCTCAATTCTCACCTTGTAAAGGCCTGTCTCTGAGGAGACGCGGGTGCGGGTCGAGCGCTTCTCGAAGATCATGGAGACGGATACTCCGTCGAGGGGCTTGGGCGAGATCGGTACGGGCTTCTCCTTGTAGAGCTTCTTCAGCTCGTGCGCCTCGTCGAGAACTTTTCGCAGAAGCGAGGGGTTCAGGGAGTTTATGGATAGAAGGGAGGGGAGTGGGGTGGTTGGAGTGCAGCCTGCGGGGGTGGTGCGGGACGGGGGGGGGTATTGAGGAGGTTTAGTTGGAAGGGTCGAGCAAGGGAAGAGGAGATGGGGTGATAATGATCTCATTAGTGATATTTGGGCTGTCATGCTGAGTGAGTCGAGTAAATCTTAGACAGTCAACACGTAGAAGTAACTACTTTTGCCGTAAAGGGTTATAATGGTGAGTTATACATCCCTTGCAAATTCACCTCGTCGGACACCTCTTCCTGTTGGGATTACTGAGCGTCGCGTTTTTTTTTTTTCGCAGCGCTCCTAAATGAAACATAGGTTGCGAGGTTCGTGATTCAGGGCGATATCTTTCAAGCGCTAGCATCATCTTACTCATGATAAGGATTGGAAATTGTAACCTGGGATGGACATTCTGCACAGGGTGACACATCAGTTTCCAAGACATGTCCCCCCGGTCCCCCCGAAAAGGCGCGCATTTGTTTTGCCCTTCTGGATAATGAAAGGGTTGCCGCTTGGACGATTTCTCTTATAACTCTCCACCCTTTACTCGCACATGAAACTCTTCCCCCTCCCCCCGTCCCCATTCTTCCCCCCCCCCCACCCCACCCCCAACCCCCCCCAGTCTCCCCACTTATCTCATTTGGAGCTTGGCGATGTCGATGCCCATCATCTCCGACAGGTACCTGTCGTCGATTCCCTTCTTCTTCATGTCGCTCACCATCTTGTCCCTGATTGCGAAGAGCTTGATTCTCTCCGCCGCCATTTCCTTCTTGATCATGCGTCCCTCCTCCTCCTTGTCGTTCCTGTGCATCATGCGGCCGTCCTCGAGTTTCTGGATCTGTCCCCTCAGGTCCTTGCGGAAGTCCTCGTTCATCCTCTCCTTCTCCTTGCGCTCCCTCTCCTCGCGCTCCGCCATCTGGTACGCGTACTTTACCGCCGACTCGTACTCGTCCTGCTTCTCGCTCGCGAGCCGCGCGACCGCGGCCTCCTTCTCCGCCTGCTGCTGCTTGCGGGCGGCGTTCATCATGAGGGCGTCCTGCTTCTGCTTGTGGGCCTTCCAGAGCTCCTTCTGGCGGGCGCGGCGCTCGCCCTCCTCCATGGCCCTCCTGGCCCGGAGCTCGTCGATCTCGGCCTGCTTGCCCTGGTGCTTGGTCTGGTTGTCGAGCATCTTCTTCTGCCTCTCGTTCACCAGCCTCTTCCTCTCGTTCTCCTCATCCTCCCTCTGCCTCATCTTCTCGTCCTGCTTGGCCTGGTAGGCGAGGATCATTTCGACCTCCTCCTTCTCTCTCAGCTTGAGGTGCTTTTTGGCGTTGATGGCATCCTTGTTGGCCTTGATGACCTCGACCCTTGCCTTGGCGATCAGCACCTCCTTCTTCTCCGCGGCGACCCTATCCTCCTCCTCGTACTTCTTGATGGTCTGGAGCATCTGTTTGTTCTCCTGCTCCCTCGCCTCCTCCTGCAAAATCTTCATCTTCTTGCGCGCCTCGATCTGGTCGATGATGACGCTGCGGTCCTCGATCCTCTTCGAGAGCTTGGAGTTCTCCTCCTTCTCCCTCGCATCGAGTTCCTTGAGCCTGTCAATCTCCATGACAATGTCCATGCGCTGCGATTCGAGAGGGGGCGTTTGTTGCGTTAGAATTAAAGGGGATGCGGGGGGGGGGGGGGGGGGCTTCCGACGTCGGCCGTCTGTGCTTGCTACCCCCTTGAGTGTTCTTCAGTTCAACTAAATCTCTCACCTTCTCGTACTCAGCCTCCATGGCCTCGCGCCTCTGTTTGTCCGCCATCTGCTGGTCCCTGATGGTGAACGCCATCGCGCGCTGCGAGTAGGTGTTGAGTAGCTTGACCAGGTCGTTCTGCTGGTCGATCTTCTCCACTGCCATCTTCCTGATTGCCTGGGCGCGCTGCTCGCTGATCTCCTCGGACTGGCTCTTCTTGGTCTTGGCCTTGGCCTCGTCCTCCATTTTTATCATGCGGGCCTTGCGGGCCCGGGCGACCTGCTCCTTCTGAGCGCGGATCGCCTCGATCCTGGCAGCCTCAGCATCCTCCTCGGCCTGGGTGCGGAGGATGGAACGGACGCGCATCTTCTCGTAGTCGCTCTTGGAAATGCAGATGGCGTTTCCGGGAAGCTGGTCCTTGCGGAGACGGGTTCTGGGAGCCTTCTTGTTGGTGCTTCCAAAAAGACTGGGGAGGGGAGGGGAGCGCCGGGCGGTTAGGGGAGGGGGGCAAGGGTTGGGAAATTGGGGAGGAGAGGGGGTAAATGCGGGTGGTGGGGTAAGGGGTAGGGTAGGTGGGGGGCGGTGGGTACAACGGGAGGGTCGGGGGAGGGAGAGAGGTGGATATATTTGGCAAACCATGGTCGGTCGTTGGGAGTTGGTGAGGGGGTCATGGAGGGGGTTGAGGTGGGGGAAAGGGTAGGAGGGGGGCGGGAAGGCCGTGCTTACCTCTCGTCGACGCCGCCGTTGCTCACGGCACGGTACCTCGGGGTGCTGTGTCGAGACATCCTGAAACACTCAAAAATAACCCACAACAGCAAGACCATCCGACAAAAGGAACAAAGGCTTTGGTGAGGTGAAGGGGAAAAGAGAAATTTTGACTGGGAGGTGTGGAGGTTACGTGGGAAGCGCAAACCAAAATGTCTCTCTCTCTCTCTCTCTCGACGTAATAAGTTGCGTTGGTGCTTCACAATCCGAATGTGTTTAATCTCAATCGCGGTGCTGCTTGGGGGGGGGAAGAAGAAAGCCAAAATCAAAAAGCAAGCTTTCATCCCCAAACAGCTCCCTCCTTAGTGCTACATCCCCCTTCCATTCGCCTCGATCTACCTCCCCCCCCCCCCATCGTCCCCGTCCTCAACTGTAATCGTCTTCGTCGCTGTCCCCGTAGTCCTTGTAGGAGTTGATGCCCTCCCTGATGTTGTCCGCCCCCCCGTACTTCCCGTTGAGCATCGCCACGTGCACGCTGTTGACCCCCTTCCCCTTGAAGTACTCCTCCGGCATGTCCCCGTCGTACGTGAGCACCGAGTGCTGGGAGAGGACCCAGGCGAGGAGCTGGGTGGAGAACTCGTCCGTGCCCCCGAGCTCGTCAAAGCCGCGGATGTGGTGGACGACCTTGCCGTCCTTGACGAGGAGCATGGTCGGGATCATCACGATCCCGAGCTTGTCCACGAGGTACTCGGACTTCTCCGCGTCGATCTTGACGAACCTCGTCTCCATGTGCTTCTTGCACAGCTTCTCAAAGTGGGCGTCGACGTTCTCGCAGTACCTGGTGGTGGGCCTGTAGAAGTGGACCACCATCCTCTGCGAGGTCTTGGCCGCGTGGAAGAACTCCTTCGTGTCGCTGAGCTCCATGTAGCGGCCGTGTCCCTGGGCCTGCCAGTCGAGGCGTTTCTTCTGGTCCTGGATTAGCTTCTCCTTGCGCTTCTGGCGGAGGCGCTCGAGGGCGTCCTCGTCGTTCATTAGCTCGTCGTACTTGGCCATGTCGGCGTCGATCTGGGCCTCCTGCTGTTCTGCCCCCTCAAGCATGACCTTGTTGACCATGTTTCCGATGATCTGGTTTTTATCTCCGAATCCGATATCCATGTTGAGTATTTAAATGACTATAGTGTGGTTGTCTATTTATTGGGACGGTGAGATGGGTGTGAGATGGATGTGAGATGTGATGGGGTGGTGGGTTCGGTGGTAAATGTGGATGGGTTGGATGGTAAATTCAATTTTAGTTGTGAGGGCGTTCATAAAATTGAAATGCTCATAAATTAAAAGGCTTGTAGTTGACGTTTGGAGTGAATTGAGGATAGATTTGGGCAATCTGTATACGTAAGTATTGTATTGTCTGATAATTTAGCTGTTCATTTGTGTAAATGGTGAAATAAGAAGGTACTCACCTGAGAGTTCGAGCAATCTGGGAAAGCAAGCTCAGCTCAACCCTCTGAATTCGTAAATTATTTCCTTTCTACCCTGCCTTCCAAAAGGCAATCTTAAACCTCTAATCCATCAGCCATAAATCGCCAAAATGGCGTCATTTGAATCTAATCCATCATCTGAACCTATGCTTGCTACGTATACAACCTCAGAGTCAGATTATGCTAATAATTTCACCAACGCCCCAACGGAAGCAGAGGAAGAGGCAAAGAATGATGCTCTTGTGAGTAGAATAGCCATCAAACTCATCCCGACGTCATCCCAACGTCACCACAAAGACATCCCCAGTGTAGCAGTAGTACCTCTATTACAATAAGGATATTAAAAAGGAACCAACCCAAGATTGTCCGATACCCTCTCATGGACCCTCTCATGAACCCTCTCATGAACCCTCTCCTGATGCCCTCTCCTGATGCCCTCTCCCCTCTCTCTCCCAATACCCTCTCCCCTCTCTCTCCCACACTCTCTCCCACACTCACTCACTCACTCACTCACTCACTCACTCACACAACACAACACAACACAACACACTCACTCACCCCCCCCTCATCCAAACCAACTGCAGCAACTCCTACTAGCCTTCGGGCCAGCCTTCGCTCGCGAGTCCCGTTTCTGGAAGTCCTCCTGTTACTCCCTCCTCCTAGGTACCCTCATGGGTTTCGTTGCCCTCCTCTTCTTCAACGGCTTCAACTACGTCTTCGAGACCTGGACAGACTGGACCTTCTCCTCCACCACCCCCTACTCCCACAAGCTCGAGACTGGCCTCGGCCTCAACACTGGCGAGGGCGAGTGGTGGTGGCTCCTTGTGACCGTCTCCGGGGGCGCCCTCGTTGGCCTGATCCGCACCCTCCCCTCCTTCCCCTCCCACGTCGACGGCCTCTTTCGCGAGGTCCGCGACCTGCACGTCGACCCCTCCCACGCCCCCCTAGTCTTCCTAACCTCCTGCCTCTCCCTAGGCCTCGGCGCCTCCGTAGGTCCCGAGGCCGCCATGGGCAACGCCGGCGGCGCGATCGGCAGCCTAATCGGCACCCTCCGCTCCCAGTCCGACCGTCGTCGCGCCATCAGCGCCTTCTGCGGCATGGCCGGGGCGATGGGCGCCCTCTTCCCCTCCCCCGTCCTCGCCGTCCTCCTCATGCACGAGCTGAGCGTCACGAGCAGGCCGGGGGACTCGAGGTTCAACGCGGCCGTGACGGCGCCGATCGAGAGCTTCGTGGAAGGGGCCGCCGACCCAAACCTGGCGCAGCACGACTTCATGGAGCAGGTCACCCTGGGGGGGATCGCCGCCACCGCGGGGTACGCGGTCTTCTACGGCCTCGCCGAGTACACCTACATAGACCCCGTGAACAGGGTCAACCACATATCCCCCGGCTCCCTTAACAGGACCTACACGGCGCACGACGCATTCGACTTGAGGGGGCTGAAGGAATTCGGGCTAATCATCAGCGTTTCCGAGTACGAGACTTGGCACCTCCTGGCCGCCGTTCCCCTCGGGGTGTTCGCCGGGATCATAGGCGTCGTTGGACTGGTGCTCCTGGGGGCGTTCAGGAAGGCCAACGTCAGGGTCAGGGAGAGGCTGGCCAAAAGGGGCGTCAACGCAAAGGCAATAGAGGTCGCGATGCCAATGTTGGGGGGGCTGATCTTCGGGATGATCGCAGTCGCGTGGCCGCTGACGCTCGGGGACGGCGCCCTCCAGCTCCCTCACGTCATCAAGAGGGGCTACTCGGGGGACTGGATAAAGCTGGTAGACGGGGGCATCAGGGAGGGGGGCGGCATAAAGGCCTCGACAGCCTCGCCGACCATCACGGTCGGGACGCTCTGGGGGACCCTGCTGGGGAAGCTCCTCAGCATGGCGGCGTGCCTGGGATTCGGCTTCGTGGGGGGGCAGATATTCCCGTGCATATACGCGGGGGTGTGCGCGGGGATGATCGTGACGAGGGTGCTGCCGGGAATGCCAGTAACGCTGGCGGTACCTTGCATGATGAGCGCCGTGCCGGCGAGGTGAGGAGGAG